>OX457032.1:31505372-31554291 GCA_949752745.1 Protula sp. h YS-2021 | reverse complement strand
CAAAGGGTCGAAAATAAGCTCAAAATCGCTCTATCTCTAACCGTTTTCGAGATAATGGTCAACTTCCGGTTTTTGACCTTGACCATGACGGAGGAGGTCAAGGTCACCGAGGTACCTCTTATATAACGTCTTCTAGGCCCAAAGGGTCGAAAATAACCTCAAAATCGCTCTATCTCTAACCGTTTTCGAGATAATTGTCAACTTCCGGTTTTTGACCTTGACCTTGACGGAGGAGGTCAAGGTCATCGAGGTACCACTTATATAACGTCTTTTAGGCCCAAAGGGTCGAAATTAAGCTCAAATTCGCTCTATCTCTAACCGTTTTCGAGATAATGGTCAACTTCCTTTCTTTGACCTTGACCATGACGGAGGAGGTCAAGGTCATCGAGGTACCTCTTATACAACGTCTTCTAGGCCCAAAGGGTCGAAAATAAGCTCAAAATCGCTCTATCTCTAACCGTTTTCGAGATAATTGTCAACTTCCGGTTTTTGACCTTGACCTTGACGGAGGAGGTCAAGGTCATCGAGGTACCTCTTATATAACGTCTTTTAGGCCCAAAGGGTCGAAAATAAGCTCAAAATCGCTCTATATCTAACCGTTTTCGAGATAATGGCCAACTTCCGGTATTTTGACCTTGACCTTGACGGAGGAGGTCAAGGGACCGAGGTACCTCTTACGTAACGTCTTTTAGGCCCAAAGGGTCGAAATTAAGCTCAAATTCGCTCTATCTCTAACCGTTTTCGAGATAATTGTCAACTTCCGGTTTTTGACCTTGACCTTGACGGAGGAGGTCAAGGTCATCGAGGTACCACTTATATAACGACTTTTAGGCCCAAATTGTCGAAATTAAGCTCAAATTCGCTCTATCTCTAACCGTTTTCGAGATAATGGTCAACTTCCGGTTTTTGACCTTTACCATGACGGAGGAGGTCAAGGTCATCGAGGTACCTCTTATACAACGTCTTTTAGGCCCAAAGGGTCGAAAATAAGCTCAAAATCGCTCTATCTCTAACCGTTTTCGAGATAATTGTCAACTTCCGGTTTTTGACCTTGACCTTGACGGAGGAGGTCAAGGTCATCGAGGTACCTCTTATATAACGTCTTTTAGGCCCAAAGGGTCGAAAATAAGCTCAAAATGGCTCTATCTCTAACCGTTTTCGAGATAATGGTCAACTTCCGGTTTTTGACCTTTACCATGACGGAGGAGGTCAAGGTCATCGAGGTACCACTTATATAACGTCTTTTAGGCCCAAAGGGTCGAAATTAAGCTCAAATTCGCTCTATCTCTAACCGTTTTCGAGATAATGGTCAACTTCCTTTCTTTGACCTTGACCATGACGGAGGAGGTCAAGGTCATCGAGGTACCTCTTATACAACGTCTTCTAGGCCCAAAGGGTCGAAAATAAGCTCAAAATCGCTCTATCTCTAACCGTTTTCGAGATAATTGTCAACTTCCGGTTTTTGACCTTGACCTTGACGGAGGAGGTCAAGGTCATCGAGGTACCTCTTATATAACGTCTTTTAGGCCCAAAGGGTCGAAAATAAGCTCAAAATCGCTCTATATCTAACCGTTTTCGAGATAATGGCCAACTTCCGGTATTTTGACCTTGACCTTGACGGAGGAGGTCAAGGGACCGAGGTACCTCTTACGTAACGTCTTTTAGGCCCAAAGGGTCGAAATTAAGCTCAAATTCGCTCTATCTCTAACCGTTTTCGAGATAATTGTCAACTTCCGGTTTTTGACCTTGACCTTGACGGAGGAGGTCAAGGTCATCGAGGTACCACTTATATAACGACTTTTAGGCCCAAATTGTCGAAATTAAGCTCAAATTCGCTCTATCTCTAACCGTTTTCGAGATAATGGTCAACTTCCGGTTTTTGACCTTTACCATGACGGAGGAGGTCAAGGTCATCGAGGTACCTCTTATACAACGTCTTTTAGGCCCAAAGGGTCGAAAATAAGCTCAAAATCGCTCTATCTCTAACCGTTTTCGAGATAATTGTCAACTTCCGGTTTTTGACCTTGACCTTGACGGAGGAGGTCAAGGTCATCGAGGTACCTCTTATATAACGTCTTTTAGGCCCAAAGGGTCGAAAATAAGCTCAAAATGGCTCTATCTCTAACCGTTTTCGAGATAATGGTCAACTTCCGGTTTTTGACCTTTACCATGACGGAGGAGGTCAAGGTCATCGAGGTACCACTTATATAACGTCTTTTAGGCCCAAAGGGTCGAAATTAAGCTCAAATTCGCTCTATCTCTAACCGTTTTCGAGATAATGGTCAACTTCCTTTCTTTGACCTTGACCATGACGGAGGAGGTCAAGGTCATCGAGGTACCTCTTATACAACGTCTTCTAGGCCCAAAGGGTCGAAAATAAGCTCAAAATCGCTCTATCTCTAACCGTTTTCGAGATAATTGTCAACTTCCGGTTTTTGACCTTGACCTTGACGGAGGAGGTCAAGGTCATCGAGGTACCTCTTATATAACGTCTTTTAGGCCCAAAGGGTCGAAAATAAGCTCAAAATCGCTCTATATCTAACCGTTTTCGAGATAATGGCCAACTTCCGGTATTTTGACCTTGACCTTGACGGAGGAGGTCAAGGGACCGAGGTACCTCTTACGTAACGTCTTTTAGGCCCAAAGGGTCGAAATTAAGCTCAAATTCGCTCTATCTCTAACCGTTTTCGAGATAATTGTCAACTTCCGGTTTTTGACCTTGACCTTGACGGAGGAGGTCAAGGTCATCGAGGTACCACTTATATAACGACTTTTAGGCCCAAATTGTCGAAATTAAGCTCAAATTCGCTCTATCTCTAACCGTTTTCGAGATAATGGTCAACTTCCGGTTTTTGACCTTTACCATGACGGAGGAGGTCAAGGTCATCGAGGTACCTCTTATACAACGTCTTTTAGGCCCAAAGGGTCGAAAATAAGCTCAAAATCGCTCTATCTCTAACCGTTTTCGAGATAATTGTCAACTTCCGGTTTTTGACCTTGACCTTGACGGAGGAGGTCAAGGTCATCGAGGTACCTCTTATATAACGTCTTTTAGGCCCAAAGGGTCGAAAATAAGCTCAAAATGGCTCTATATCTAACCGTTTTCGAGATAATGGTCAACTTCCGGTTTTTGACCTTTACCATGACGGAGGAGGTCAAGGTCACTGAGGTACCTCTTATAATAACGTCTTTTAGGCCCAAAGGGTCGAAATTAAGCTCAAAATCGCTCTATCTCTAACCGTTTTCGAGATAATGGTCAACTTCCGGTTTTGACCTTGACCATGACGGAGGAGGTCAAGGTCATCGAGGTACCTCTTATATAACGTCTTTTTAGGCCCAAAGGGTCGAAAATAACCTCAAAATCGCTCTATCTCTAACCGTTTTCGAGATAATGCACAATTTTTCTTTAACGGAATTCAATATACCGAAGTCACATGACCTTGACCTTGACACTGAAGGTCAAGATTCCATCCATGATGTTACTGCCTACTGATACCGTGCACGTGTTGAAACAAGGATTTGAGCGCTATTTCCAGCAATTTTTCGTGATGGAATAGGTTTTTGAAAAATATTTTGACCTCAATTTGACCTTGACCTTGAAAGTCAAGGTTAAAAAATTTTGCGGATTTCACGACATCTCATCACCCTCTATCTCTGTGCCGAATTTCATCGTCCTACGTCAAATAGCCTAGGAGGAGTTTTCTGGAAACCAATTTGTGGTAAAAAAACTTTGACCTCAAATTGACCCTGACCTTGAAGGTCAAGGTCCAAAAAATTTGCGGATTTCACGACATCTCATCACCCTCTATCTCTGTGCCAAATTTCATCGCCCTACGTCAAATAGCCTAGGAGGAGTTTTCTGGAAACCTCCGTGACGGAAAAAAAAACAAAAAAAAAAAAAAACAAAACAAAAAAAAAGGAAGGAATAAACGGTCAGAATTCTTTGCAAAGTATACCCATTTGCAAACTGTGTTTGCAAGTGGGAAATAACTGATAAGAAAAAAAAATGCACACACACAAAACAACACAGAAGCGTTCAGCTGGAAAGCTATGTACCAAGTGAAGTCTGAATGCTATGCTGTCGACATGACAAGCGAGGAGAAATCCAGTTTGTGGCGGTTTTTGCACGGCCAAACTACATGCATTTTGCCACGCAGCGTTTATATAACCAGGATCAATTAATATACACCTCCCAGACGAGAGTACTTTCTTGTGGTGTCACGCAGTACGATGCGTTAATATCAGCCTGATTTTAGACATGGAGGGAGAGAGAGGTGTGGATGGGGGGGGGGGGGGGGGGAGCTCTGACTTTTAGGGGTCATTCAATTTTTAGAAAAGATCTTAGTTAATGTTCCAACGCCAAACACTTCTTCTATCATTATCAGGACTTTTGTAAAATACAATTGAACATGAAATAGCAACACAGTAAATTTGTATATTATCAGGCGATGATGGCTACTGGTGTTACAGCATTGCGAAGCTTGATACTTTCTTTCTGGAGGGTGGCGAAGCAACTGCTACCTCGAGGGCGGGGGGGGGGGGAGAGATGGGTGGTACCAAATGTGTCACCATGCGTGTCCAAAAATAAAAACTCGAAAAGGGCGGGTAATTTTTAGGCGCGGTATGCGCGAAGTGCCCAAATCATTAAAAAAATGTGGGGATGGGGGGGGGAGGGTGATTATTTTCATTCAGTACTCCATATTCAATTTCCCACAAAAGAGGGGTAGTCTGGGATTTCACCCCGTGTTTCGTTAAAAAGGGGGGTATTATTTCAAAAATTAGCAGTCCGCGGTTAGTACTCATTTTAAAAAGTCATGGACACGCATGGTAACGCATGGTAGCGCATGGTAACCGCCAACACTGGATTACCCAACGTCTGATCAACGCTGCGAATAGGTTGGAAATGGATGTGGAAACAACGTTGTGTTGGCGTCGGGAAAGTGACGTCACATAGGCGAAGGGAACACCTTTATCTAGAATTGTCGTAAATACAGCGACATTCACATTGTGGTCATCCCAAAAGCAACGTCTACCAACGTTGTTAACCCAACATCTATTCAACGTTGTGTCAAAGACGTTGTGTAGACGTTGATCTGTGGTCGCGACCAATCACAACCAATGTCAAACAAGAGTTAATGTGGTATTTTTAGTCGGATCGGTGTCGCCACGTCAAATCGACGTTGTTTCGACTTCAGAAGGTTCCATAAACCTCCTGCCACATAATTATTTTTTATTTTCATGTTTTAAACAGATGTTTTTTTTCTAGCCCGCTTCTTACAATACGACATACGTTTATTTTCACATACATTTATCTTCGACAAAAAAAAAAGAAGAAGAAGCACCTTGCACGAATGTTTACCTGATAGTAACTTCAACTTGAAAGTATTTTGTTACCTTATTTGAGGAGTTGTGGGGGGGGGGGGGGGGGGTTAAGCCCCCAGTCACTTGTACTTCTTAGGGTATTGTGGGTTAGTAATAGCGTTGTAATAGCATGGATTGATTCTAGCATGACACAGCATTTTATTCATAGCAATACATCAATATATAAATTAGTAGTGTCACAATTTAGAGTAAATTTAACCTTTTAAAGGTGAAATTATACTGTATTATTATTTTTGTATTTCATTGTGGTATAAAACATGCCGAATACGTTTATTCTAAACGGTGGAGCCGCTCGCATAAGTTTTTTACTTTGTTAATCTACCCTTTTCCAAGAATATACTACCAACACAGAACAATAATTGCAAAGTACTTGATGCTTTGACTGCTTGATGTTTAGTTAGTATAATACACTTCAATAATTGTATTTTCAGTATATACTTTGGAAAATCAACCTTATTTGATTTGATTTGATTTTTCCAAACTTCAGAGAGCTTTTCAAATATTACCCCCACCCCCCTTCCCTCACTCCTTCCCCACCATTCCCAATTAAAAAAAACAACAAATATTATAATTACCTTTTTGTGAATTCGTGCAGTTCCCGTATATCCCGCAATCTTTTATTTGTTTATTTATTTCTTATTATTTTTTTTTCTTGGAAAAAGGCCAGTGCATTTTTCAGTACAGTGCACTTTTAAGGTAGTGTTTATTTTTCGTCTTCTTTCGAAATGTTAGAAAGTCATTTTGAAACAGTTTCATGATAATTATTATGACTCCTTTTTAACCCAGCTGTCTTCTCAACTGGTGGCAAACTTGAACTACATACAATTTCAAGGCGGGCAGTAAAATCGGATTGTTTACAAAGATATAACCAAGCTGAGAGGGGTGGTGGGGGGCACTACCATATACAATGTATGATCATCAGGTAAATCTTCACAAAAGTTTGTAACTTGCTGATTTACCTTTTCTTTCTATCTATCTATCTATCTATCTATCTATCTATCTATCTATCTATCTATCTATCTATCTATCTATCTATCTATCTATCTATCTATCTATCTGTCTGTCTCTCTATCTATCTATCTATCTATCTATCTATCTATCTATCTATCTATCTATCTATCTATCTATCATTTCAGCGAACTATGGTCCCTTTTTTTAAGTAGAGGTGCGTTGGGGGGTGGGGCGGGTGCCTTAAGGCGAAGTCCTACAACAATCCTCTTTTTTTAGGGAATTCGCGGTGAAAAATACCTATTTCTTGTCCTTGGCATTTAGTGAGACCCCACACTTCACGTGTATGCAAATTATAGCGACCGATTTAATATTTCTCAAGGGGTGTCAGCTTGTCAGTTGTGTTGGTTTTACGTTGTTGTCTAATAGCCAACCCCTGTAACGGTTTGTTGTTTTTTGAATAGCAACCTATTACTCATAACCAAGAGGAACTACCTTTGAAAATATCAATCCCCCCTGGGTTTACATTATTATTATTATTATTATTATTATTATTATTATTATTATTGTTATTATTATTACTTTTAATCCCTTCAGAAGTTATCTATTTTGTAATAACGATTGATCACATGCCATAAAATCACACGATTATCCGTTGTTGTCCAACAGCCAACCTCTACGGCGGTTCTGTGAGTTGTGATAACAACTTTTTACTCCACAGACATACCGGAGATTCTAGGGAAATAGTACTCATGAAAGAGGGGAAGTACATTTTTTTCCACTTGCAAACATAGTTTGCAAATGAGTATGATTTGCTAAGAATCCTGACGGTTTATTCCTTCCTTTTATTTGGATTTTTTTGTTCTTTTTTCGTCTCGGAGGTTTCCAGAAAACTCCTCCTACGTTACTTGACGTAGAACGATGAACTTTGGCACAGAGACAGAGGGTGGTGAGATGCATACAGCCGTCGGTGCTAGTAGCGCATGACTATGTTAAAACTTTACATAAAACTGAATCAAACAGTGAAATCTTCATGTAAATCGGTCAAGTATAACAAAAGCTATCCCAGTTTTAAGTTAAAATGGCGGCATGCTACAAATATGCATACAGCCAGATGCGCAACTAGCCCATGATCATTTTATAACAACAGTTTGCATAAAACTGAATCAAACAGTGTGTCCTGGGGGGGTCTGACGTCACTGAGCTGGAATCGGCGTCCACACTTTATGGTCTGACCTGACTGCCACCTAGGGAGGGGGGGGGGGGGGGGGGTCTGTGCTGGAATCGGCGGCACAACCAAGTGAGCTGGAATCGGCGTCCACACTTTATGGTCTGACCTGACTGCCGCCTAGGGGGGGGGGGGGGGTCTGATGACGTCACAAAGTGAGCCAAAATCCTTACTTCCCCCTACTGTCGTGAAATCCGCATTTTTTGACCTTGGCCTTCAAGGTCAAGGTCAAATTGAAGTCAGAGTTTCTTTACCTCAAAGACGTTTCAAGAAAACTCCTCCTACAGCGTTTGTAGTAGAAAGACGGCATTTGGTAGAGACATAGAGGGTAATGGGTTGTCGCGAAGAGCGATTTCTAGCTTATTTTCGAACCTTTGGGCATGAAACACGTTATATAACAGGTACCTTGTTGACCCTGGCCTCCTCCGTCATGGTCAAGGTCAAAAACCGGAAGTTGACCATTATCCCGAAAATGGTTAGAGATAGAGCGAGTTCGAGCTTATTTTCGACCCTTTTGGCCAAAAAGACGTTACACAAGTCGTGCCTCGGTGACCTTGACCTCCTCCGTCATGGTCAAGGTCCAAAACCAACTTTTCCATGCTGCCTTTTCATGAACTTCCATATCCTTTCTCCCCTGCATAACAAATGGATTAATCTGCACTTTTAGACCACTTTCCTGGACAGGGTTTTAGAAACTCTGTTTACAAGACCAAAAAAAATTTTCCCACCACAAGTTACCTGCACAGGTTTCTGTACTTGGCAAAATGCTCAATATAATGATTACACCCACAAACACCGATCAGTTTATTTATCACTATGACCATGACGCGATGTGTGCATTTGTACGCGGTGCATTTGTACTTTGTTGAGGCTCGCCTATGAATGAACCAATCCTGTGAGTGCAAGCCGAAGTACACTGCTGGTAAAAACTACGTAACAAAAATATAGAGGAGACTTCTGAAAATTCTGTTATAACACATTAAGTGACTCTGCAATCAAACATGTAAAACGTGAAGTCATAGTTATATATGTTTTAGCATCCATAGCTGCAAGCAACAAGACAAAATCTTTGCCTGTTCTCATGTATCCAATGCCTCGTTTATGTTTATGGTTCTTAGAACTAGAGTTTTTGACGGGAGTGTATACCTACTGTATTTAAGGACCACGTGGCTTTGTTTTCCACTTACTGATCAGATCACACCATTTTGAAAGGGTACGAGTCAACAGGCTTCATAAAAACACGTTTGGAAGCAATAATTTACAGATACCAGTTTCACTTAAAAATACATATCACGAAATTCAGGCATCATGTGAAAAAAGGGATCATATTACAGCACAATAGTCTGTATTTCTTGTCCACCGACACGTGCGTACTTCATGTTGAAAATTGGGATTTACAGGTCGTGACCCGGTAAACATCGAAACGTTTTTTAAAGGTTCATTTTTGGTTGAAACGTTTTATTGACGTTTATAAAACCTTTTTGTTCTAGGATACCAAAATAAAACGTTTTTTTGTAGAACCTTTTCGAAACGTTTCAAGGGGAACTATTTTTAAACCAAAATAAAACGTTTTGTACTGGAGCATTATGAAAAATTCATATTATTGGGTGTCGTGTATTGGAGCATCATGGGAAACCATATGCACTGAATACCATTTTCAAATAAATTGGCAAATTTTAGATACTAATAAAGATGAAATATATAATTTTAAAATCTAATATTGACTTTTGGGTATAATTTATTTGATTTTAGTTATTATATAACTATATCAAAATGATATGGTAATATAATGAGGCCCACTTACGTTCTTTCTATATCGCTAGCTAAGAATATTATTTGCCTCGATCCAATAATCCTTAGCAAATATCCACTATGAAAGCAAAATACATGGTTTTTTATTAAGCAAATGATTTTAAAAGCACCACTAAAAACAGAAAAATGTTAAAATTAACTGTTGGGGATCGCATAGAAACAATGTATTGGTAGCCTATAGTTCATAGTTAATCGGATGTGTGGTGGCGCAGAGGTAAGGTCGACGCGTAGGTTGCCGGAGGTCCCAGGTTCAATCCCAGGTAAGTACGAATGTTTAGTTGCAGATTGTTATGCTGTAGTGTTGGTGAATGATCAATGGTGTTAAATGAACGTTACAAATGATTATTATTTTAAGGATCGCTAAAAAGGGTTTCAGAATTTTCAAAACCCCGTCAAAATGGTTCGGAAAAGAATTCTTTTGAAACCTTCAAAAAACGTTCCCAAAAAAACGTTTTCTAGCATTTCATATATAACGAAAATAAAACGTTTTTTGAAGGTTTTTTAAGTTTCACAAAAAACGTTTATAAAACCTTTTCCAAACCAAAAATATTTACCGGGGAGAAGTCTTCCAACTGGACGAGATTTGTTTTATCCGGCTCATATGGTTGTCATATGGTGACAGCTGAAGAAACAGACCCAGTACTCGTTGTAGGTTTGAGATAGATGGATAGTGTGGATTTCAAATATTAACTAAAATACAGTTTTGGAGTTGAATAAGCCAATTCGCACTTTTGAATTTTGCCGAAAAGATTTTGCGTTTCGGCTGAATTCAGGTGGGATAAAGATATAAAGAAATGATAGGAAAAAACGGCAAAAATCAACAAAATTCTATTTTGCCAGAAACATATTCACATGTTAGTTATTAAAGGGACTGAATAATATGTAAAATAGTTTCTAAAAGATCATATGATGGCTTTATAAATTTGAAAGTGTGCATGTTGAAAGAAAATTAGAATTTTGATGTTTTTCCCTTATCATTTCTTTATAATTTATCCCCCACCACTTTCAGTCGAAACAACACCTCCACCGGAAAAATCCGAAAGTGCGAATTGGCTTATTAGAAGCGGGCCACTACTGAGGTTCGGCGTACATAATGAAGAAATATACCAAGTGAAAATAATGAAGAGCTCACTTAGAGCTACACTTGAAATGCAAACCCAAGTGGTATTTGGGTGATGATGCTGTATAGCAAATATTGGCTACTACTACTTTAATCATCAGATATTCAAGCCCCTCTCTTGTTTATATTTCCACCGTATATAAACACTCAAGAGGTGGCGTTCAAGTCAATAACCATTAACAAAGAAGTACTCAAATAACGTATGACATTCAATGTATTTTAAACTTGTTGTGACATTTTTTTTTCAAATTCAGTATAATATAAATTGAATTACGTCACAGAAAAATCTTAAAATATCTTAAGAAGATCAATCAACAGGAACCCATTTTCGTTGTAAATACACGAGGAATTCCTCTACTTGGTCCAATAGGCCTGATCCATTAAGCTAACCGCAAGGCCAAAACGCACATGGCGGTGGTACAAACAGTGAAACAAGATAGCTGTTTTTTCTATGGAATGATATGGGGAAAGGATTTTTTTATTGTTTTGGCCTCACTAGTTTTAATTAAAATAGAGGACGAAAACAACCAAAGTTCACAAAATATATTTCTGGGATACTTTTTTTAAAACGGAATTTCAAAACAAGGAAAAAAAAATCAATTTATTACTCAAACAAAAGGCATCTTCTCGAATATACCGATGTTTATGGAGAACTTGTAACAGTGATTCGGGCTTTTATAAAAAGACATGGAAAATATATACTTTATTCCCTTTCCAAAACCAAAAAGTGCTTGCAATGGATAAGAGCTTGCAACAGACCTCACTCCCAGTTCAATTTAGAATCTATTACGAAACAAAGATATGTATGTTGGCGACATTTCATTGGCGGATTTGGCCCAACTAAAGAACACCCCAACCCAATCAGGGCTGACCACAAGTCAACGGAACTTTCTGGCATGTCTAAGGACACTAGTAGACAAGCACCTAAACGTCTATATGAACCGATAAAAGTACCAAAATTGAGTAAAATGTGTGCCGCCGAGACTTTGCTTTCTCTGTCTGCAAGTTTTCCTCTCAGCGAAAAACATAAAATTTCCGAAAAAAATAAAAGCACTCTACAACCTCGCTGACAAATCTATGCTTGAACATCTATATCCCTCCATTTGGTGATAGTTTCGCAACGTTGCCTGATCAAAATCTTCTTTCGTTTTCAGATAATTGTACAAGTCAAATATCATCAAAGGAGACAGAATGGAAATCTCGTTTATGCCCTTCACTAATTCGGGATTTGATAATTAATTTTTTTGTGTGTTTCAAGTTTAGATCGGATAACAACGTCTCTGTCCTCGATTAAGCCATCGGGATCGATTTGTAACCCGATCTCATACGTACCTTCACCTAATTCTATTAATTTTGCCTTTTGAAAATTAGCGACTGAAGTCCCCCCTCTCTCTCAGATAATTTTGCAGTTCTTTTACAGTTTTAAAACAAAATTTTGCATCAAAACACGAAAAAAAACGCATGTTCTAGTTAAATGCATGGGAATGAGTGCACAGATACAGCCTTGATTGTACCATCGCGGCGTGCGCACAGCTGCATGCCAGCGCTTAATGGATATGAGCTATTTAACCTTAACCTTACATATAAATAAACTCACGTGACGTCATACTAACGAAAGCACACCGCGTATGAATATCTTATTCCTAACTTTCTTCTAAGTTATCTCCTAACATTAATTTTATTCCCAACTTTATGTAAATATTTATAAATACACTAGCTATAATTTCATTACGTTATATTTCACTAAACAGAGATGATATTGCACTAATTTTTTACAGCGTGGGGTGATACCGAAATATGAACAGCTAACACAAAGTGCACTTATTGCATCACGTGACAAGTACATATGAATGAAAAACGATTTGACTTGTAATGTATGTATTTCAAAACTTCGCTTCCATACCATCGATTTCACTTAAGATTTGGTTGAAAGCTTAGGATGTCAAAACAAAATGAGAAGGCAACCCTCACTTTTGACTTTGTACGTTAAACGCAGGCACCTTCGAATGCGTCTAGAAGATAAAGAACAAAATTCACATCGAAAGAGAGTCACTGCTATCTCTAAAAGATCACTTCTAGCAGGTTGGCAAACCTTTTCATCTGCCGAAACGGGATTGTCTGAGAACAGGATTGTACTATGCTTTACGTGTTTTAAGTAACAATTTAAGGAATTGCAATGTAAAACGACGAAAGGCCAAAAAAATAATAGGCTATGCAATTTTAGTTAACATACAAAAAATATCTCCCCCCTCCACTAACGTAACTTACTGAGATTTTTAAAAACAGCTTTTGAAATATTAAATTAACTGTAATGACTTTACGATTATTGATTTTTTTACAAATTTGTTACCATATGTGTGTCCATGGTATTTTCAAACAAGCCCTTAACGTGTCTAGTTTGACGAAATATCCTCGTTTAACCAAATGTGGACAAGGCCTTCAATTTCATCCCTTGATGAGTGTTAAATTTGGTTTTATAAAACACCCACTTTTCTAGAAGTTATATTTTTGTGAGTACAGGACCAGCTAGAGCGTGCGTTAAATGCCTCATACTAAACATCAATTACATTTTGTTCGACGCGTGGTACATGTTTTTCTGAAAACAGGGAATACAAATAATCCCCCTTTACCACATTTACCACGTTTAAACGAAATTAGCAAAAAAATTAAAACCTTACTACTCAATCTTTTTACAAATCTTTACACTTGCAGCATGGCATGGGGGAGGAGGTTCGGGGGGGGGGGGGTTCTAGAATCAAGATATAGCCAGGAGACACGCTTGTCGAACCGTTTAAAAACAACCACATCAAGCGTGAAGCAGAGACAGTCGCAGTCACGTAGTCGCTTTATTATTTAACGTATTTCTTTCTTTCTTTCTTTCTTTCTCTCTCTCTCTCTCTCTCTCTGTCTCTCTGTCTCTCTCTGTCTCTCTTTGTGGCGGGGGAAGGAGCGAGGAGGGGGCTTTTATCCTTTTTACACCAACGCGTGGTATTATTGCATCTTTTGTTATCTTTTTATTTCATTTATTCAGGGATGCAACACTAGGAAGGTTAAGAATTTACAGGACCTTGTTCGAGTTGTACTAGTTAATCTGAATTACAAAAATCAGGTGATGGGGAGAGAGAGATAAAGAGAGAGAGAGAGGGAGAGAGAGAGAGAAAGAGAGAGAGCGAGAGAGAGAGAGAGAGAGAGAGAGAGAGAGAGAGAGAGAGAGAGAGAGAGAGGGAGAGAGGGAGAGAGAGGCAGAGAGGGAGAGAGTGAGACAGACAGGGAGACAGAGACACAGAGAGAAAGACAGAGAAAGAGACAGACAGATAGGCAGATAGAGAGGGGGAGAGAGAGAGAAAGACAGAGAGAGAGGCTTAGAGAGAGGGGGAAGAAAGAGAGACAGGAGAGAGAGAGAGAAGTGGAAGAGAAGGAGAAAAAAGCATGAGGAGGGGGAGACAGAAAGGAGAGGTGTTGGACAGGGATACAAGTCAGGGAAAAATCTGGAATCTGTAATCACCATTCAGATTTTTTGAGAGAGAGAGAGAGAGAGAGAGAGAGAGAGAGAGAGAGAGGGAGAGAGAGAGAGAGATTGAGAGAGAGATGGAGGGGAAGATAGAGAGAGGGTGAGAGAGAGACAGAAAGAGAGAGAGAGAGAGAAAGACATGTAGGTGAGAGAGAGAGGGAGAGAGAGAAAGGGAGGGAGGGAGAGAGAGAATTATAGCGAAAGAGAGAGAGAGAGAGAGAGAGAGAGAGAGAGAGAGAGATAGAGAGAGAGAGAGAGAGAGAGAGAGAGAGAGAGGGATGAAGAAAGCGAGAATCAGAGACGAGCACGAAAAGCGATATTTTTTCTCGCCATATCTATGCATTTATAGATGCAATAACAGCGAGGTAAAGTGAGCTTGGGCCTGGCTAGAGGCTAGAAAGCCACCTTAATTTCAGGATGGTCTCACATACGGTTGGTTCGAATCCCTGTGTTCTGAAAAGTTGTAACAGACGCAGTGTCATAATCGAGCCGCACATGGCTGTGTTTTTTCTTACTGGATTTTGGATTTAGCTAGCTGTACTCTTAACTTAGTGGCTTGCTCTAATATGATTATGCTTATATAATTTTCAATGGATTGATACCGGTTTTATTTGCTCTTCTTGAAGAAGTGTGATAACCAATAATCAATTGTGGACGGATAGATATCGTGGTATTTGCATTGACAAAACTATGCCGTTCTTTCTTACAGGCACACGCTCGTCATTCAGATAAAACAAACATAAAAACATAAATTCATGTGTCGCAGACTTACACGAATGCGCAAAAAAAGAGAGAAATAATGGAAGAACGTGAGAAGGTGTAATTTTGTCACCAGATGTGGTACTCGTGAACTGTCATTTTCATAACAATTGGAGAGAGGATTGGATATTTTGTTTTTCAGTATCCCGCGTTTCCCTCAAAAGGGCGTTGTTTCAGTTTTGCACTTGTCGTGGAGCTCAAAGGACTGCCCGAAAATTGTTCATGTACTTGTCAAGTTTAAGTAGAACTATATGTCTGGGTTTCGATATTTGACTCCTGTGTTATTTTGCTTCGTTTGTATTCATAAATATATGTATATGTTACAGTCAATGTTGGAAACGCGCCATTTCACGAAATGGCAAACCGTGTTGGGTAAATTCGCGTAATGCCTAAAATCTTTTGCCGTTTCACGAAATAACCTAAAAGTTAGGTTATTTCACGAAATTACCTAAAAATCTTACATGTTATATCACAAACTGGCAAACCAAGATCAGGCAAAATTGTGAAATAAGGTTTTTTTTGCTCGAAATTTCTTACAATCGTGACAAATATTGTGTCTTTTATCTGTTACAATTGCAATAAGATTACTTCGGTTTTCAAATACAGTTATTACATCATAGTTGCTTTGTTCCTTTAATTAATACATCACAGGTTTCTTGTGATCCACAGTTGATTGCAACTGATCACAAGCTTTTAACGCGATCATATTAATTGCAATTGATGGTAATGCACACAAGTGTTTGTGTTTCTTTTTGATTAATATAATTACTATTAGGATAACTTTCAGAACAACACACTGAACTGGGTTAAGATGATGTACTCAGTAACTAGTCACCGATTTGCTGTTAACCTACTCTGAAAAAGAACGTCTATAACGTCTGCTTTTATCTACTCTGGAATTAAGCCGTTTTCATGGATTGGTCATAATAAGGAAACTTTCTCCATATTGGCCCTCCGGAGAAGATATATTTTGATATAAATTTATCTGAAATCGGGACGTTTTTATCAAATTCCTAAAAATGGAGAATCAAATGAAGAAAAATACAAACAGGAGGTGCACAAAGTATTTGAACAGTACAAATCGGTCTTTATGCCAAAAGACCAATATTACTCGACTGTGGAGGAATTAAAAGCATGCACCTTGAACACCAACACAAAAAGCAGGCGTGAATATTATATTCTCACCAAGTATGAAATTATTATTATTAATAAAAATTTTCTTCATTATAACTCGGATAATATTTGAAAATTTCAATGTTTATTAAAATAGAATTCGTGAAATAACCTAACTTTTAGGTTATTTCGTGAAACGGCAAAAGATTTTAGGCATTACGCGAATTTACCCAACACGGTTTGCCATATCGTGAAATGGCGGGTTTCCTACATTGACTGTAACATATATATGTTAAAACAGATTAAGTTAAATTATATTTAACACTCTGCTTTTAGGGGGTACTTTTAAAACTGTGCGTTCGGGGTTTAAGGGTCATTTGAGAAAGTCATAAACATACATGGTACCTAATTTGCACATGATTTCCCTCCCTTCTCTGGAAGTAACCCACTTGACAAGTCTGATGGCTAGCTCGTGGTGGCATTTCGGCGTTACACTCCCCTTAGTTCCACTTCTTTTAATGATACCGTAACCATTGAGCTTAGGGAAGAGATGGCGTCACGATCCTCACCTAGTAAACATTGCCTCGTGAGGACAACATTGAATAGACGTAGACTATCTAACGTCTAACCAACGTTGCGAAAGCTTTTGAAATGGAAGCGAAAAAAAAACTCGAGAGATTGTATAGACGTCGGGAGAGCGACAGTGTATAGACAAAGAAAATTTTAAATTGCCTTCAAAATAGAACGATCATAGTGTAATCACCCCTTCACAGTACCTCCAAACTTCGGTCATTCGGTCACACAGAATACGTATATAGTGTAGTCAGCCCTTCGTCACTGCACCTCTACCCTTGGGTCATCAGGTCACGCAGGATACGACTATAGTGTAGTTCCCCCTTCATTACAGAACTTCCAATCTCGGGTCATCCGGTCACAGAGAATACGTATATAGTGTGGTCAGCCCTATTTGCGTATTTGCGGGGTGGTCTTATATGCGGGGTGGTCGTATTTTGTGGGGTGGCCTTAACAGCGGGGTGGTCGTATTCGCGGGGTGGTCTTAATAGCGGGATGGTCTTATTTGCGGTGTGTTCGTATTTGCGGTGTGGTCGTATTTGCGGGTTGGTCGTATTTGCAGGGTGGTCCTATTTGCGGGGTGGTCGTATTTTGTGGGGTGGCCTTAACAGCGGGGTGGTCGTATTTGCGGGGTGGTCTTATTTTGCGGAGTGGTCTTAATAGCGGGATGGTCTTATTTGCGAAGTGGTCGACTTTGAGGGGTGGTCTTATTTGCGGGGTGCTCGTAGTTGCGGGTGGTCGTATTTACGGAGTGGTCGTATCCCGGGGTTCTGGTGTAATTGTAAGTGAACGTTGTGTTAACGACCACATGCACTATAATAAGAAAGGATCTCAGATAAAAAACAACAAGGAAAAACAAGTGGAGGGATATTTCCAATTAAGCGCATACGAACTGTAAGGCATAAGTAAATATTGCATCAGCTCGTACTTGTGAAATGAAAAGAAGGCACAAGCCATACATTACTAGGTCAATTAAGTAATTGCAATATTTGATTTGTGACATTTAATGTAATTCATAACTTCAAAACGCTCTTTCGGATAAGATTCGGTTGAATGCTTAGGATGTCAAAAGTCATTTCACGCAAAGGGTTTATTGCTTTAAGATTAAATTATATTTGAACAAAATGGCATCAAGAAGAAATGTTACACTAAAGCAAAATATCCTTTTCATCGTTTCAGAACAAGTACAACAACGCTGATGAGATATCACTGAACAAAACACGATCAGTGACACGTAAGTTGCTTTTTAATCTATTGTTTTTTTTACAAAGCAGGCAGCATCGTAATCATGATTCGTTAAAATACACACTTGCCTTTCAGTTGAGGGACATTATCATGGCGTTTAAGAAGAATATTAAGATTATGTGGCTTTTACAGAAATACAGCACTACTCCGAAAATACGACCACCTGCGGGACTGGGTCAAAGTGGTCGAATTTGCGGTGTGATCTTATTCGCAGGATGGTCGTATCCCGGGGTTTCTTATGTAATTATAACAGACACAAATACATCTACTCTTTTCTCTATCGGCTGATGTATGTGATGGTTATTGAATGGTCACGAGTACTGTATGGCATATGCTGTGGCGGAGTGCGAAGCACAAGGGTACAGAATATTTCATACAATGGAGTGTCCATTCAATAGCTAACTTGTTGCATTGTTTCTTTTATTTTCGGGATCGACCCTGTTTCAATAAGTGACTCGCGTGTTTTGAAAAATGTCATTCACTCTGGTAAAGTCGGGTTTTGAATTTAAACCCATCTTCAATAATAAGTTAAAAAGGGGATACGGAAGCCAATTTCAGCATTGTAATAGTCTAATTTCCTACGGGGATTTGCTACTTATACCAACTCAAACATTATTTGATCCATCTAAATTGGAAACCGACAGTAGCGGTATCCCACCGCAGAATAAGAGATACAGCATTACTACGGAAAGTGAACAGGAAGAAACCCTTAGAAATTGGTTACCGAATAATACCCGGCAAAATATATCATGGGGATTTAAGAGATACTTGGACTTGCCTAACAGCAGTATTTTAAGATAAATTTGCAGCTGTCTTTTTATTTTGTTTAAATAATGGGAGTGGGGGTTGGGGTGTTAGGGTTGGGGTAGGGGCAGTGATGGTTGGGAATGAGCGGATGAACAGAGTATGGGCGATTAAAGTACTTTTAAGGTCAGAACTTTTTTAATTAGTGTGTGACCTTTCAAGTGAGCCTATGGTCTACTTTGTTGCAGCGCTGTATTTTTCATACAGCCTCATGCAAGCTAATATCGAACATAAATCCTTTTGTTTTAAACAATGCAGTACTTTCCATATTTCACTCGCTGTATGTCTGTATTGGCGTGGGACGGGGCTGTATGGGATTTATTTCACCATGTATTTCATCAAATATTTGTGGTGACATGAAATGGCGCTTAAAAACGTCGGCATGGGATAAGATTCGGGGGAAAGCTTGGGATGTCAAATAGTGTCGAGAGGACTACCTACCATTTTTATTTTGTGAAGCGCGGGCATCTTGGAATGGTGACAAAAGTTACGAGGGAAAAGACACGGAAATGGCCCAGCGATATGAAAATGGTCCAGCGATAGGGAAATGGCAACACGATGTGGAAATGGCACACATCTAAACCTTAATAACTTAATATTGAAAATCTTCAATATTTCCTAACTTTATTCATTAAAATATAATTATTGTCGATTATGAGAGCATCATCTTAGAGAACCTGCAAAATGAATGTTTAAAAAGTGTGTCATTTCCATATCGCTGGGCACCACATATCACTAGGCGTCATATATAGCTGGGCACCATACAACACTGCACACCACATATCGCTGGGCACCGTATATATTGCTTAGCACCACACATCGCTGGTCACCATATATCACTGCACACTACATACTGCTGGGTAACATATATCGCTGCACACTACATAATATCGCTGGGCACCATATATCACTGCACACCACATATCACTAGGCACCATATATGCGCATCAGATATCACTGTAAACTATATATCGCTGGGCACCATATACTGCTTCATCGTAACTTCCTGAGATCTGTAGAAGTACGGGGGAATACGTGGGCAATCACATACTAAGTAGTTCCGTGGTTAAACGCGTTAATTTTGAATGAATACCCCCTTTCAGCCAAAACACAGTGTGCGAAAGATAACTCCTTTGTGGAAAACGTGGAATAATGAATGAAAACTCCCCACCCCTTTAGAAGGGGGCAATGATGTACAAATTGGTTACGATGCGTGTCCATGGCATTTGAAAACGAACTCTAAACGTGGATTGCCAATTTTGACAAGTACAGTAAAACCTGAGGACCGGACACCATTGATATACCGGACAACTCCTCAAACCGGACAGATTTTCTCGGTCGCGATTTTCTCCCATAGACTTCCATTATAACAAAACTATAACAAAACTGTGAATCGGACAACTATTTATTCCGGACATCGGGCACCAATTCTGGTCCCAAATGCCTGTTTTATTGTATAAGAACAATGATACACCAGACAGTGATAGGCAAACATGGCTTGTGTACAAAAGTGCAGCGGGGTTTTAATTATAACGAAGGGTCATTTAATGTCGTATTGCCATGGTGTTTGCATATGTTTGGTTATAACTTTTGCTTTAGATAGACAGTAGTGGAGTTTGGTGTCTGGACATCCCCTTTTGAGATGGGGCGTTTTCTATTTTTTTACACATTCAAGTGTTAGGAATAATTATCAGCTGTCGAAATGGGAACAAACAATTTGGCTTAATTTAACGGATAAAATGGAATTGATAAAAATGAGTAATGAAAAGTCAGATTAGTAGAAGAATTTGTCTTACACAAGAAACACGGTGGCGCATATTTTAAAGAAGGTATATTGAGGAATGTGAAAATCCTGGAATGAAAAGCTTATGTGTAGAAGGGGGGGGCAGGACAAGTGCCACCCGGACCACCGCCACCTGGCCTTCTGCCACCCAACTGCCACCGCAGGACATCTGCCACCTGTGGAAAAGTGCCAACTAAGACTACCAACCCAAAAAATGAAGTAATTTTTTTTTTGGGGGGGGGGGGGAGGGGTTAAAAACTGCAAATTCAGAAAAAAAAGACTTTGATATAATCAAACAGGTGGCTCAAAATGTTTAGTGAAAGGTTAAGCATCAAATTTCAAGCAATGTGCGGACAGGATGGAAGTGTTGATCTTCAAGTCATTTGTGATTTATTTTTATGCGATATAAGACACCTCATCTTGATCCCTCGAGATACCGGACACCTCCCTAAACCGGACAAATTAGCTCGATCCCAACCGTGTCCGGTTTAAACAGGTTTTACTGTATCTCCTTTCAACCAAACGTGGACACCGTTTTCAATTTCATAGCTTAAACGCTGAGAGTTAAGACCGATTCTATAAAACACCCTCTTTTTCAGAAGTTATTTTGTGGGAAACTTTCAATACTGGACCCCCCCCCCCCCCCACCACCACCACCATATCGTTTTTAATGAAACTGGCATGATGCGCTTTTTTTTTTTTTTTTTTTTTGGACACGCATGGCAACACACATGAAGTCAAGTCGTCATTCCCTCCGGTAAATAAAACAGAATATGGTAAACTTTAAGCAAAGAGTCCCCACCCCCACCCTTACCCCCCCCCCCCACCACTCCACCTTAATAACATACTGGTAAAGACCTTGCTAGATGGCACGAGGAGGTTTCGTGTAATACAAGATATAACCGGACCATAGACTTATCGCAAGTCACCACACGTCAAATCTTGCTTTTTTTGCTTTTGTGCCATATGATTTAGAGTGCACTCACTGTTTTGTTTTAAAATGTATTACACATAATAAGAACAGTAAAATAAGTATAAAGATATGGCGTGTGTGAACTGTCAAGGAAAAAAAACATCCGGCTTGGTCTAGCCGCATTCGCCTGATGTCTGCTGATAAATTAACGTCTTTTTTGGATCCTGGCCGATTTTTCTTATATTTTTTATCAATGCGAGATTTGTAATCATTTCTAGATGCAAGAACAGGAAGCCAAAGTCATCTTTCATACGGGATAAAGTTGTTGATTTACGTATTCTCTTCCCCTAGCTTAAGTTGAAGTACAAAAATGGAGTGAGAGAGCGAGCGAGAAAGACATGGGCGAGTGATCTTAGATGGAAAATGACGTCACAAGCTCTAGCCGTTGGCTTTGCCACTCCTTTCACTATTTAAAAGAAAATTTTGCATGTAAAAAAGACACCATATAACCAGACACGAAATCCCCTCTTTTTGTACAATGATATGCAGAAGAACTTCTCCATTATCTGTGCCGGTGCGGCGTGCAAACAAAAGTCCGTGCAAACAAAAGTCCGTGCAAACAAAAGTCACGATATTATTCTAGATTACGAATTAGTAAAATGGGAAAGGGGTGGAGTAAAAGGAGAATGGGGGGGGGGGGGGCAAACCTATTGCTTTTTGATAGTGATATTGACAGAACAGGGGAATAACATTCAGACAGGTCACCCGCAATACGGGCAGGTATTTGTTCACTATTGCCAACCGCTTGTTTTTAAGTTTCTTAATATGCCTTTGGCTTTATCTCCGACATCAAAGGTTCACAACATTAAATGGCTCTGTTAATTTTATCCAGTTGATATTACTCACGAATCCATTGATCTCAATTTTAAATTTAAAGCGAATATCCACTAAATAATCCTTACTACTTGCACGATTCCAAAACCAGAGAAAACCCCTGCACGTGAATTCATGTATCTGAAGCATGATTTTTTATAAGTGAAAAAAAATACAACAATTAGAAAATTCAAGAGTGATTCTACCAGGAAGGCAAAGAGGTCCGAGATGGAGTGGGGGGGGGGGGGGGGGGTTATGATTTATTTGATTGATCGTAGCAGCTACGTAAAATTTATAGAAGTCCACAAAATAATAGGAAAAGTTGTTAATAATGGTATTTAGAGAGTGTTTTTCTAAAAATCATGTTTGAGAACATTTAAATAAACCACATAAACTAAAAGGTATTTTCATTCGGACAAGACTATTTTGACGGTTGTGAAACGAACGCCATGGAAAATTACAAATGTCAACATGACCAACTGGTGGGGAAGAGGTTTACTAATAGCATCAGGGGATGATTTTTCTGACAGGATTCTTCCTGCATGTCTCCGGAGTGTGCATAAGGCTTAGAGCTCGTTTGGCTTGTTAAGTCTTTGCAGGTAGCTTTTTTATAGCTAGAAAGACTTATCTGATTTTATAAAATATGCAGTATTGGTACACTACAAGATATGGGGACTACAGTTCACAAAGAGTTTTGCTATTTTAAATTCAATTTAATTTTAACGCAAGATTTTATTGGTTTGCGAGTTACATTTGAACAAAATTATATAAAGAAGTGTTTCACAAAAGCAAATCTTTTTTTTTGTTATTTCAGAATAATTGCATAACATTGGCCGGATATCACTGAACAGGACAGAATGAGTGACAAGTAAGTTTTTTTTTTAAATTTATGCATATTTTATAAAGTACAAGCATTAAAATTGAACAGTATCATAGTTCATAAAATGCATATTCGCCATCAGCTGAAGGAAATTGTCTAATAAGAACATAAGATAGAGAATTGTGTTGTGTTAGTTCATACTTAAACATGAAATAAAAGGCTCAAATAAAACTTTTTCTCTCACTCGCCTAACGCCCTTGTAGTTTCAAATTTCAATTTTCTCCTCAAATTCATCTTTTTTTTCTAACGTCAGATTGATGTACGGATAAAAAGAGGAAAAAAATACGTCCAAAATATTGAAAAGTTTTTTAATTTTATTTGTATCCCAAGCTTGACATAAACAGTGACATTTTATATTTTTAGCGTCCCAGTATTTGGCTGCGGAAACAGCCAGCTCTGTCCTCCTGGATTTTTCTGCACGTTGAATGGCAACTGCGCCACGTGTGTCAGCGTCTGCAGGAACGGCGGGTCACTTTGTGACAAAGAGTGTCCAGGTATGCCATCACAAAACAGTAATCACCCGGAAATGAGACCTTTAGACAAAAGTTCCCAAATTTCCGGACAAGCAGAACGGGACGAATAAAAAGTGGACCGTTTTCAGAGGTGGTCCCACGCAAACGGTTCCATTGTAATTTTAACGTTTTCTAGCATTTTCGTAACCGAGGGTACTTTAACAGAGTTTTTTCCGATAGGAAATGCTGATGGGGTGTTGGGGTTTTTCTTTTAATTGAAGGTTAAATTTATCCAATCAAACGTTTCTGTGGTTTTATTAGACACCAACCGGGCGAGCCCGGGGGTTCTGTAGGATTTTCCTCTGTCCGTCCGTCTGTCCGTCCGTCCGTGTGTCACACTTTGGATGCTGTTTTGTTTCCACGCATGTTCTCCGAAACTATTTACTCTAGCCATATGCAACCTTGCACCTTGCGATTCAAGGCTTACCCACGGAATAATGGTGAGACGGACGGACATCAACACCCTATAAATGCCTCCTCAAAGCGGAGAGACATAAAATACAAAGCAGTGATTTCCCACCAGATATTTATGAAAGCGTTGACTTGCCGATATGCAAATTAAAATATGAATAAATTTAATTTATATTTGTCCTTTTATTTTCAGGTTTTTCGCTGTTTGACTACGAGCAACTAAGTACGCTACAGAGTACGTCACGGAGTACACCAGACATGTCATCGACAACGTCCACTGTTTTTACCACATTGTCATCAACTTTTCCGTCTGTCTTAAGCAATATTTTGGCTACTGAGGAATTCCCTGTTAAAGAATTCCTCATTGGATATTTGTCTGGAATTTTAACGTTGGCAATTTTATTTTTTGTGTTACGGTGTGCTTCCAGAGAATTTAAGTTGGATCGTATGTTCAAACAGACGAAAAATAGTTATAGGAATGACACCGAAATGGGGCCTCTTGATCCTTTACTACTGGATCAGAAACATCAAGCGTCCACTTCTATCATCAACGATGGTGCTGACACAAGCACCACACAGGAGTGCTCCTCCGTGAAATCTCATGATACAACGAAACAGGTTGATGAAGAAAACACACTGCACCACACACTGAATTATAGCGAAAAAAATGAGGCGGCATTTAAACAATTTGCCGAGGCTGATGAGATTACAGCCCAAGGTGTATCGCAACCTACTCAATCTCAAGACGTAGATAATCACCGCTCTGCCACAATCTCTCAGCCACAACCATCGCAAGCCTCGTTGCTGTCAAACTCACTACATTCCACGGATCACCTGCCAATCAGAGGTCCGACAGACAACATTCCACCAACGAGGAGCGGTGAGGAACATGGTGAGTTTGGAATTCTTACACCAGCTTATTAATTTGAAGTTTGTAAATTTTTCCCTTACTCTTTCTCTTTGAAGTCTCAAAAGGACGAAAAATTGTTTTCCTTCTTCATTTTCCTTCCGTTTATTTGAATTAACGACGTCCACCAAGTCACAAAATGCAGACAATGACAATCATAGGGCGCCCATCCATGTTTCGTTCATCCACTAACACAGGATCTCGTTGAAGTCAGTTTTCGTTTTTTCGCAAAGCTAGGGCGGGGGGGGGGGGGGGGGAGAAGACTTGTGCGCTCGTGATATCCCCATATTTTACGTTCACCTTTTTGGTTTATTTTCGGGGCGATCTTCCACGACAGTCATTTCTGGTAAACGGCAACATGATGGTATTATTTGGCCCACGGCATCTATATGATGAAGGTTTTCTGACGTCCAGGCAGCGTTATTGCCAAGACGTTGATCAGACGTTATGGAAAGTGACAACAACCACGACCAAATAACATCTATTCAACGCCGTGTCTAAAACGTTGATTAGACGGTGATATTACGTCAGAATTTTTGCTGAGCTTGGCTAGTTATTCATATGTTTATTTGGGGGTTTTGTCAACTCGGCGAAAAACCTACTCGGCAACAGGTCAACCCGGCGACACTTTGGTTAACTCGGCGACAGATTTTTGGTCAGGTCGGCGACACTTGAAAGTCAAGTCGGCGACACATGAAGTCAACTCGGCGACTCATAAAAGTATGACAGAAAATGCCAAGCTTTTGGTGTTAATGTCTGTATTTGAAAAGAAGTATGTCTTGAAATTTGCGAGTGTTCGCCTGTTCATTCGTTCGTACGTAAACTTTGTGGTTTTGTAAATTAATTTAGAAGGTAAAAATAAGGAAAATCTCAGTTTCAGTTTTGAAATATACTGTACTTTGAATTTTACGGATAAAATGCTTGTGTGCATGTCATGTCGGGACGGATTACGTCCTAGACAGCACTTTCTGCTACGCAGTTTGTGTCAAAATGAAATTCACAGAACCTGTGGAACTGGTATGACACGACAGTAATATAAAGCGCACAAGAACAGTCAGTATGTTTTAGCATGAGGGATATTCGCTTTCGGTTTTATCTCAAAATCTGCTTAACTGAGGCTAAGTTTGATTATTCGTTTTATTAATAAAACTCAGGGGGTTTCTAGAATTTTCTGTGAGGAAATTTTTACTTGTAATTCGTTAAATTACCGGACTGTAAAAGGGTGATGGCTGTTTCTTGGGCGTCGGCAGCTATCCATCTTCTGACTTGGTGGAAAAAAATGAAGATGAAAAAGATTGGTCACATATTTATTTTCATTTTATAATTTGATGGTGTACTGTAAATACTTTATATATATTTATATTTTTGCAGGAGCAGTACCATACACTTGTTTAGATGTGTTATTGTTTTAATCGAGCCATAACATTTTATGTGAATGAAGTCCAGGGTTCGCGTTAACGTATCCCATTGATCTATATTGCATTTGTAGCACATGGCAATCAATTTAGAGGCTTAAACTAATTACAGAGAGGGCGCAACATTGATCTGGATTGCAATTATGTTATATTGCAATCGATTTATTGGCTTAAACTAATTACAGGGAGGGCGCATCACTGATCTGGATTGCAGTCTAGGATTCATCATGTGTTAAAGTAGCTTCACAAGCGTTTCTGAATATAAATCAAAATGGAATTCACTGAATCTATATGAGGTGCTCCAATGCTATTGTATGAGGGTCATGTTTATGCTAAACACTATAAGTGTAATTTGTTGCTGAAAAAAGTGTTTGCGTGCGGACGAACGAACAGATGGACAATCAAAAATTTTGAGACATATTTCTTTTCAAATACATATATTAAAACCAAAAGCTTGGCATGTTCTGTCATACTTTTATGTGTCGCCGAGTTGACTTCATGTGTCGCCGACCTGACAAAAAATATGTCGCCGAGTAAACTAAAATGTCGCCGGGTTGATCTGCCGCCGAGTAGGTTTGTCGAAGAGTTGACCATAAACCGCTTATTTAACTTGTTATTTAAGAATTTTACGGTTTCTCTGTTTTTAAACATCTTCAATAGGACCCTTCATTTCATATCAAGTGTACATCTCTGGCTGAGGGCTTTCGCTTCATTTCGAGTGTGTACCTGTGCCAAGCTGAGAGCTTTGCAAAACTATTCGACATGCAAAGTTTACCCATAAATACGAACTAGATTCTATACCGATCCAGCACCCTCTCCCAATACTAAAATAGTAATAATAAAAAAATAAAAAAGAAACAATAAAAAAAATTAAGATAATCCAAGTAGTGCTTCGGTATGAACCATAGTTTATCAAAAGTCTGTCACTTAAAACTTTTATCTTGGCAAAGTAGTAAGTCTCCAGTTGCCTCCAGTTAGCCTCGTCTTTACGTTATGTTACAGAGGAGCCTCCATTGAGCTGCCCATCGAAGTATCCAATACCTGAAAGAGGTAAAAAAATCTTTTCCTTTTTTTTTCAATCACTTTTACTTGATTGCATGATTTTCTTAACTGATATAATTTTATAGAAAAATAGTTCCTCTTTTGACCTTTAAGGTGTATTAATGTAGAGTTGTTATCGATTTGTCTACTCTATATGGCATATGACAGCGCGAATAGGCTTCCAATAGTCTTGTATAAACCACTTACATTAAACATCGATTTCTACAGGCTCAATACCGTGCGAAAATGGCAGCGGTTCTCAGTACGGTTTTTCTGATCAAGGAAGCATTCCATCACAACCACAGGTGGCTGCACCGCCACTTCGTGACGTCATATCACAGGATAAAGACAGCGTGAATAACGTCGCTCAAGTTGGTAAGGGTCCATCCATAAAGAAGGTATTTTCAGGGTAGGGGTGGGGGGAGGGGAGGGTTGGGCATTCATAAAGCAACTATGTTTAAAAGGATGGTGGCATCTACAAGTACGTACGCTGAGCTACGCTCCCAAGGATAGGGGTGGTGGGCAGCTACAAATTAAGGGGTACAGGGTTGGTGGGGGTGGAGGTGGGGGTAGGAGAAGAGGGATATGCATCCAAAAATACCTCGCAGGGAGAGGGGGGAGGGGTTGTGGTCTGGGACCTTTGTGTCCGCTGTTTTTTATACTCAATGGGTGAAGTCTCAAATTTCGCGTAAGCGGGCCGGGGATTTGTGCTGAGGAGTGGGAGGGGTGTCTGGTGCGTAAAAAATTTAGTTCGTTATTTATGGGTAAACTTGTCTTTCAGTCTAGATTAGGACAGTCTGAGGTGGGTGGGGGCGGTGGGGATGGGAGAGGCTTTTAGGACTACTCTCTGTCCGTCCATCAGTCGGTTTGTTGCATGTCCTACCGATGCACTTTGCAAAGCACACAATGCAAAATGCTTAATATGTCTGTCCAGCATTATATTTACATATATATATTTAGCGTGTTGTGTGTAAATATAGTTGTTGTCAATTGAGGTCAGTTCGAAAGGATCACCAACTGCCGATGTGTAAGGTGGTGTTTCGCCAACACGTACCCAGTTGCCTGACTATATGACCCTGCCACCTGCCCCGCCCATATACTCCCCCTCTCCCTCTTTCCGCGGGTGCTTTTGTTTTAAATTGAGACGATCTTTAAATTAAGGTCGTATTCGCAATGCTTTCGGTGGTTGTTATTCAAGGGTTCTACGGTACATTATATGTTCTTTATTGCAGAAGACAGATTGCAACGATGTCCTTACTGTAATTCTCCCTTGAAACTGAACACGGGAGTCTCGGAGACCGGAAGTTTGCCAAAGGAGTTCGACCCCACAGTACCCTCTTTCAACCAATCGGCGTCCAATAAAGATCTTTCAAATTTTTGCGGTTGACACAGGTAATTGTATAAACATCTAAAATAGAAAATTTTTCGAGATAATTTCATGAGGAATATTTTTCGCCAACTGCACACGACAATGTGGCAGCTATGTTATCCACGGCATACACATACGTTTTACTATACGTTATTTTGATTTTATGGTCACCGCTTGTTAACCATATTGTAAGCACAGTTGTATTCATTGCAAACTATATCTTGATGCAATTATAAAATTATGTCTATGGTTGCTATATGGCAACATTTGGTTCCTCTGTGGTAAGAAAGGGGTGCTGTTTGGTCGCCTGTGGCTGCTATGTGTAACAGGTAGTTGCTATATGGTAACATGTTTTTGCTGTGAGGTAGAATGTGATTGCGATGTGATAATATATGGCTGTTGTGTGGTCACATATGGTTGATATGCGGTAACACATGGTAGCTATGCGGTAATATGAGGTGGCTATGTGGTAACATATAGTTAGTATGTGGTAATACTTGATTGATATGTTCGAAATGTTTTATGGCGTGGTAGCCATATAGTTACCGCAACACAAGTTAAAAAAACATGCGCACCAATCCGAAATGCGAACCGCTCATCAACGAAAGTTAAATAAACATGCGCACTGGTGCGAAATGCGAACCTAGCTTCGAAGCAAGTTAAATAAATATGTGCACTGGTCCGAAATGCACACCGCGCATCAAAGCACGTTAACCAAACATGCGCACTGGTCCGAAATACGAACCGCGAATCAACACAAATTAAAGGGAAATGCGGGTATCTCACCTACAATTGACATTTTTTTCATACTTTCACAGTTTGCAAATTCAAACATAACCACACTTGACATTTGTCTCATTTTTCCCTGTTTGAAGAACAGGTCATACGAAATGTTTTAAGGGAATAAAAAATAAATGTCACCGTATCAATAAGAGAATTATACAGTCTTTTTGAGAAAATCCGATTGACTCAATGGATAAATGGTAAAAACAGTGTAATATGATTTTAATGGATAATATATCAACACAGACCCTTCTAGGACACACAATATCAATACAGACCATCCATCTAGACGGATTTAATAGCTATTTATACTGCGTAAACTTTGATTCAAACTCGGCGATATTCAATGTAATGCGCATTTCGGTCGCTAGATGGCGCAGAGATACCCGCATTTCCCTTAAAATAAATATGCGCACTAGTCCGAAATACAAACCGCGCATTACTGCACGTTATGCAAACATACGTACTGGTCTAAAGTAAGAAGCGCGCATCAACGCAAGTTAAATAAACATGCGCAGTAGTCCTAAATGCGAACCGCGCATCGACGCAAGTTGAATAAACATGCGCACTGGACTTAAATGCGAACCACGCATCAACGCAAGTTAAGTAAACATGTGCTCTGGCCTGAAATGCAATCCGCGCATCAACGTAATTTAAATAAACATGCTCACTGGTCCAAAATGCGAACCGCGCATCAACGCAAGCTGAATTAACATGCGCACTGGAATTGGTCTTATCTCTTTTCGTAAGCTGGGACTTTGTCCTTGGAAAAACTTGTTCATGTAAACCTGTTTGCAGGGTGATGGATTTTGTCCAGACGTGTTCTGCGAGACTATTCGATCCAGCATTCCGAAATTTTGTGCAGCGTTGTCTTATTTTTAAATCGACCAAAATTTGTTAGACTATATAGGATTTTCAATTTCGTTGAATTTACTATCATCCAGTAACAGTATGTAATACACTGGGTATCCTGAATCGCTAATGCTCTAGTTTACAATGGGTCGTACCTTACAGAGACAAACCGAATGGTCCATTACAGAGACAAACCGAATGGTCCATTACAGAGACAAACCAAATGGTCCATTACAGGGACAGGCCGAATGGTCCCTTACAGAGACAGGCTGAATGGTCCCTTACATAGACAAACCAAATGGTCCCTTACAGAGACAAACCGAATGATTCCGTACATACAGGCCGAATGGTCACTTACAGAGAAGGGCCGTGTGGTCCGATACAGAGACAGGCCGAATGGTCCCTTACGGAAACTGGCCGAATGGTCACTTACAGCGACAAACCGTATGGTTCCTTATCGAGAAAACCGTATGGTTCCTTACAGAGACAGGTTGAATGGTCCCTTGCAGAGACAGGCCGAATGGTCCCTTAGGGACAGGACGACTGGTCCCTTACAGAGAAAGGTCGTATGATGCCTTACAGAGACAGGTCGAATGATCCCTTACAGAGACAGTCGGAATGGTCCGATACATAGACAGGCCGAATGGTCTGTTACAGAGACAGGCCGAATGGTCCCTTACGGAAACTGGCCGAATGGTCACTTACAGCGACAAACCGTATGGTTCCTTATAGAGAAAACCGTATGGTTCCTTACAGAGACAGGTTGAATGGTCCCTTACAGAGACAAACCGAGTGGTTCCTTACAGAGACAGGTCGAATGGTCCCTTACAGAGACAGTCGGAATGGTCCGATACATAGACAGGCCGAATGGTCTGTTACAGAGACAGGCCAAATGGTCACTTCCAGAGACAAACCTAATGGTCCCTTACAGAGACAAACCGTATGGTTCCTTACAGAGGTAAACCGAATGGTTCCTTACAGAGACATGTCTAATGGTCCCTTACAGAGACAAGCCGAGTGGTGCCTAACAGAGACAGGCCGAATGGTCCCTTACAGAGACAAACCGAATGGTTCCTTACAAAGACAGGTCGAATGGTCCCTTACAGAGACAAACCAAATGGTTCCTTACAGAGACAGGCCGAATGGTCCCTGACAGAGACAGGCCGAGTGGTCCTCTTGTTAAGACACACTGATTAGAACTTTCATCGGTTGAGCGCTTTTTTCTTTTCTTTTCTTTGTTGCAGATAACACAGAGCTGAAAACCACAGAGCAACCATCCTATATCATGTGGCGTCACTACGCGGATCTATAGCACTTAACACTCATATAGTTACCTGCACATTTATCCCAGTATTAACAACTTGTAGTTGACTTAGTTCATTGCTTTGGGCTTGATAAGGGTTTGCTAGGTCGTAGCGTGCACGGAGACTTCAAATCTAGGCTGGTTCTATTAGACGTTGGCACCGGCACGACTCGCTACAACAAGTTTGTGCTATGATTTGTTAAACCTGCATAACCCGTATTAACGTCTGGTAGTTTTTGTTAATTGTTTGTTTGTTTATGTATTTGTTATTGTTACATGCATGTTGATTTTGTTTTACTTTTCACAAAAAGATTTTTCCGAGTCGATACATGACTGTGATCACGTGTGTGAACAATAGGGTTTAGAAAATAAACTGTTTTTGTAATTAAACTACTTACGATAAATTAATTAAATAATTAAATGAAGCCATTGCCACTGCTATGGGTTTATTGCGGCCAAAGAGTGTAATCAAAACAAGAAAGAATGTGAAAAGTAAGAAGACTTTCTCGACTAATTTTGTGTTTATTAAGTGAAATTAAAGGACATTTTTGGTATAGCAATTCACAGTGGGATGTAAAAATACGAAAAAAGTCCGGACGTATCTTTGTTTTATGAAACTGATGGTAAGAAAGCAGTCATTTTGTGAAAATGGTGCTAAGAAAGCACTAGTCAAGTAAGCGTTATTCACTACACAGTACAACAATGTATATATATATATATATATATATATATATATATATATATATATATATATATATATATATATATATATATATATATATATATATATATATATATATATAAAGTCAGGCTGTATAAGGCCTAGGTATAATAGTACTAGCTCTCCAAGTCATGATATAAGCTTTGTTAAAAAATGTAGTTGTTAGCATTTAATTTGCCGATACTGCAGGAGAACTCATTAATTGATGTTTTAATTGGTGTATAGTACAGTATGAAACGTTAGCGCCATTTCAGATTTTGCAAATCATGTGTGTTACGTATGTGTGTATGTGTGTGTGTGTGTGTGTGTGTGTACTGTGTAGGTATTTCCGGTATTGAAGGGAAGATGTAAGATTTCTAGAAATCCTCAGCTTGATGCAAAATGTCGAAAACTGGCCGAATGTGGCGTTTTATTTCACGACACGGACACGTGCAAAAGAATTCATTCAAATCAAAATTGTTCATTCAGCAGTTCACTAGAAAATACTGATTTGTTTGTTTGTTTGTTTGTTTCTTGTTAGTTTTTTGCCGACAGTTAAACAACTTGAGTTGCGTAAATGTGTTCATGTTCACAAATTGGTTTAAGCTTCCAAATTTTGCTTTCCTATTGGTATCAGATTTACCCCATATCAGTCTTACCTTATGTCAGACTTACCCCATATCAGTCTTACCCTGCATCAGACTTATCCCATACCAGAGTTACCACATATTTGGCTCACACCTAATCTTCCTCGCCGTTCAAGCCACAATATTAGCTTTTATTACATATTAATGTGGTTGATAGCATTTAATTTTTTGATACTGCAGCAAAAAGGAAACTCATCAAGCAGTGTTTGAATAGATAGCAAGGGAATTAGAAACAAAATTTAAAATTATTTTATTTTTAAAAAGCATTTATTGAACTTGCTCTTTTAAATTGCATATTTTTGGCAATACAGAATACCGAAACGAACCTCAAATAAACAAGAACAAAAAACACAATAATAATTGTAAACGCCCCGTGGACATTTAGGTTTTGTTCCCATGTGTTTAGTGTTTTGGACGTGTAATGTACGTTTTCTGAAACGTCACAGGTTTTTAGGGAGTGTGTGACGTCATAAGATTGAGTAGTTTTCAGTGCCTGGGTTGTAGAGCAAGTACGTGAAATGGGATGTAGAAACGTTTATTTTACGTCTTTGAAACATTAATCGCATGTAGGGAGTGTTTATGTGTCGTCTTTATGTGTTTACACGGCATTCGCCCCATGTGTCTCAGTTTTAGTGTGATCTGTCAGTGTTTCGTAAACGTTTACTTCGAACGTGTATTTAACGTTGTTCGACGGTACCTGTTGGGCGGATTGGAAACGTTTCTCTAAAAGTGTATTTATTGTTTGAGACGGTGCTTCCTTAGCGGGAGTAATTTCCTCTTCTAAAATAGTCAGCGGCAGCAAAGTAAAGTAGTACTTCGTTTTAGGTCAAAATTGAGTTTGTTTCCGCGATTTAAGTCAGTTTTCTATCGTATGTATGTGTTAAAGGGCTTCTCGGTGTATCTCGCTGCTAGTTGAACTGTTTAAATCTTAGAACAAATTTAAGTTCTGCGTGTCTCACAAGTTTGTTTCTTTCTGGCGTTTTTGTGTCAGAAAGGGAGCGAAATTTTCTAAGGGAGCGAAAGTTGACCAATCAGAGGTGCGCCTTTATTGAAGTCACGTGGTCAGCATGTAGTTTCGCTCCATTCCAGTTTGGGAGTTTTTCAACTTGAAATATTAAAGCTGTATTTAACATAAATGTTATACCATTGTGCAAGACATAGTTTGTCTTAGGCCAGTGTTATGTTCAAACTGGTTTCAGCTTATTTACGTGTCTGTTAAGTAGTTTTGACTTCATCTTTTACTGTTTTTTTTCCAATCGTGTCTTGTTTAATGTTAAAAACAAGTGCCTCGGTTTTATAGTGGCATACGTTCAGTTTTTATATCGCTTTAATGTCTCGCGGTATTATTTACATGTTTAGTATCAATTTGATTGGTTTTATACGACCCTTGTTACAAAGCGGAGCCAAAGGCTTTTATACCGGTGTCGCCTTTTCTTTAAGCATAATTCGATAATTGGTGGCTCCTTTGCCAAGTTAGAGTGTTGGTTCATGTTCTTTTAGCGTGTTGTTTAGTTTCCCTTCACTAAAAGCTTTCGCCCCTTCGAACTGAGTACAAAATGTAAAAATAAAAGGTTGGTCGTCAAACAGGAGCGAAATTATTAAAAGGAGCGAAATATTTAATTAGCCAGCCAATAGGAGCGCGAGTTTCTGATTCTTTCCTTCGACTCGCGGAGGTTTGTTTGTTTGCCAAAGATGGGCTACCTTGCTGCTCCAGTCAGCTATGGATCCCGTTGTTGGCAAACAAACTTGTTTGTAAACAAGTTTTGCGACAGTGTTACGTCACCCGGCTCTGCATACATAAATAGGGACCAAATAGGAAAGCGAATGTTTACCAATCACGTCGCAGCGTTTTTTATGTCACGTGCTCGGAGCTAGTGTTGCTTTAAAAACCCACACTAAATTGAGTAAAAGGCAAATTGCAATCAAGTCTCAGAGAAGCAAGCAACAACCGAACAGCAGTGGAAGTTAATTCAGAAGTAAAGAAGTTAAAAGAGCAGTGCGAGCATAGTTTGGGACGGATAAGGGTATGAAGAAGCCTGAGAGCATGTCAATTAGGATAATGTATTTAATGTTAGGATCAGAGTAGCAGCTTAGTGTTTCAGCGCGGCGTCTTTGTATTGTTTCTATAGTAAATCTGAATGAGTTTTGGTGAGAAATTTCCCAGTAAAAAATAAAGGTTTCAGTGTTCAGTTTACGGATTTAGATGTTGAATTAATTGGATAACCGTCAATGAACGAGTAAGTACTAAGATAATATTGAGTAAAAAGCCAGTAATTAATGTGAATGTTTTCTGTTTCTCTGTTATTAGGGAAACGCTTAACGCTTAACGCTTAACCGCTTAACCGCTTAACGCTTAGCGCTTAAAGAGGATCGCTTAACGGTGGAAGAGTTACTCAAACCAAGTGTTAAGAGCCTCCTGCTATCAGTGCATGAGGCCACAGCAGCGCATCTCTCAACGTGTTTCTAAGCATCTGTTCTGATTTTAGCACGCTTATTTGAAGTTTATTATTGCAGTTCAAATACTCTGAGTATTAGTTGTTGTTTTTATTTACCGAGCAAAGTACAGGCCGGTAAACAAGTAAGCAAAGCAGTAAAAATAATAAAGCCAGTAAACTTTTCTCCTGTGCTTTTCTTGTTCAAATAAAAGCCCTATAGAAAAAACGAAAGTTTTTAACGGGCGCAAATATTATTAAAGACAAGTAAACTTTCACTTAGCTCTCAAACCCTAGTAAAACAACAACATTTTTGCTTTTTGCAATATCAGCGTCAAACGTCTGCCATATCACGGAAGCCCATGGGGTTTCTACAATAATGATATTAACTGCATGATGTTCGGGACAGTGGTGCTCCATCTAATCAATAGCTTGTTTTATATATTGCTCGTATTTTATTAAATATTCTTTTGAACTGAATTAAAACTAACACAATCCATATCCGCCAAAATGTAAATTCGTACCTTTTGTTCTTCAATAGTTCAAGATTCATGACGTAACTTAGATATAACTTCAGTAATGAGAACATTCTGGATTGCCTTCACAATTCGCTTTCTATTTATTTAATTTACTCGAATAAAATTCGCTGGATCCCTTTGAAGCTATCAGTCGGGCGGCTAAAGATCAGATAAGAGCGTCATTTGATATTACTGGAGAAAACAACGACGCTAAAGATCTTATATAGCATTCCAGGACTCTGTTTGAATTGTTCTAGGATTTCCGATGTACAGCTGAAAAGGGGTCGCAGCCAGTCATTCGGCGTTTCTAAACAGTGTCTTTCTTGTATCATTCACACTTTACAAGACGAAGTCTTGCGAAGAGTTAAATGTTTTGGTATTAGGGCCGTCATTTTTTCATCACAACTCGTCAGAAACTACTGGTCCGATTGACACCAAACTTTCGAAGTATATAGAACTTGACCTATACCAGTTCTATCAATATTTGTTATTTATTATTAAGGTTATTAAGGTTGTTAACACTTAAATTTTGAACACGCTCTAGCCTACAATCTTTTGCCAATCGCTTACATATTTTAAATATAAGTGGTATATGGTCCAATAAAGATCCTCATTGTTTATGAGCCACATCTGACCAAGGACAGTAGCTCAGCTGGACATTATCAAGTTTGCTTAACATGTCGCTTGTCAACACTCCTTATCGCTAGCCTACAATTCTTTACCAATTACTAAGATATTTCGGATATAGCTAGTATAAGGACTAATAAAGATCTGTATTGCTTATCAGTCATATCCGACGAAGGACAGTGGCTCAGCGGGACTTTATCATGGTAAATGTTTTTGTTTTTTCTTCGTCTTAAAGCACTGCCACCTGTTTTTCTTTTCGGTGTTTGAAATGAGCTTGTGGTGGGCCTTAAAGCTACTATTTTCCTTGTTTGGAATGTTCCGGCTGGCTGAGGGCTTTGCATCTCTGATGCCCATGTTTTATTTTAATTTGAATCAAGCATTTACCGATTTGACTTTCGTCGTGCTCCTCGTTAATAGATATGTTTTAGATATGTACCGAAGTTTAGATGTTATGTTTTTTTTTGGGGGGGGGGGGGGGCGGAGGAGTATTGTGTACGTGTGCTTAAAGAGATTTCATTGATTGATACTCTAAGAAATACTTCAGATTAGTTTTACCAGTATAAGACGACAAACAGAGAGGGTGGAGGTGGTGGCTGATGGTTGTGTTCGTGGGAGGGGGGAGGTGTGGGGGAGAGAATGAGAACAAATGATTGTGACATCACAATGATGTGCAGTGTAACACATTTATTAGAAAGTATTGTTCCATTGGTGGAGGACAGGCGCCACGTGCTATACACGCATCTCCCCCTCCCCCTCCCTAAAGCCTGTTTCGTAATTTAATACTTCATGTGTTACAGCTTTGCTATTATATTATTTTATTATATGATAATACTTGAAGTGTCGTATGACTTTATACAAGCTGCTATTTTGAATGAGTTGAATTCAGTGTTTGTTGTGTTAGTGTAGTAGATAGTTAATGACATTGTAATTTGGTAGGAAAATATAAATAAAAGAAAACTCGTAATGTTTCTTGTTTTGTTTATTTTGTACCAAACGACTGAAATCTAATATTACCTGGCCAGACGCAAACTGAAATAAAAAAAAGGTAGTGTAAAATCGAAAATGAAACAAGACAAAATAATAATAAAAAACAAAAAAACAAAAAAAAAAAAAACAAAAAAAAACAGCGGTATATGGTTCCATGCACGTTTTTTGACTATTCCTATGATAACTTTGGCAAAATTTACGGACATTATACTGACAAAACACCCACTTAAAACCACAAGTTACCCCCCCCCCCAAAAAAAAAATAGATTTTAAACAAAAAATAATTTTAACATCAATTTTGCCTTGACCTTTAAAGTCAAGATAAAATAGGCAAAACCTCGTTCCCCTCTATACGAGTGCCGAATTTGGTCCAACAAGGTCGTATAGTTTGGGAGGAAAACGAAAGGGGGCGGGGATGGAGGGAGGAAATATAGAAAAAAAGGCAGAAACTTCCAGAACTCGACGGAATTCCACTAGATAGCGAAATGACCCACTCGCACAAACAAAAAAATTGTATTACACTGTGACCGAGATGGTCAAAACCACCGAGATACTCCTTGTCTAATGTTGGTTAGGCCCAAAGTGACGAAAATCCTAATGTTTCGAAATAATGCTCAACTTCCGGAAATGAGCTCGAAATGTAACGTTGTTTAGGCCCAAAGGGTCGTAAATGAGGTGTAAATCGCTCTATCGGTAACCGTTTTCTACATAATAGTCAACTTCCGGCTTTTGACTTTGACCGTAACCGAGAAGGTTAAGGTCACTGAGGTACCTCTTATGTAAAGTTGTTTAGGCCTAAAGGATCGAAAAATTGCTCTAACCGTTTCCGAGATAATTGTCAACTTCTGCTTTTTGACCTTGACCGTGACACAGGAGGTCAAGGCCATCGAGCATCGATGTACCTTTTATGTAATGTTGTTCGAAAATGAGCTAAAATCCTTCCATCTCTAACCGTTTTTAAGATAATAGTCAACATCTGGTTTTTTTTTACCTTGACCGTGACCGAGGAGGTCAAAGTCACTAACTTACCTCTTATGTCACATTATTTAGGCCCAGACTGTCGAAAATGAGCTCAAAATCGCTCCATCTGTAAGTCTTTTCGAGATATGTTGTCCTTTCTTCAACGGTACATGAGGTCACGTGACGTTTGACCTTGACCCTCAAGATCAAAATTCAGAATACATGGTTACCACGTTATGAATACTTTGATTTATACAAGCCAGGATTTGAGAGCTATTTTCGTGATAAATAGGCGTTTTGAAAAATATTTTACCCCACTTAAAACTTGACCTTAGCCGTCCAGGTCAAAAATATTTTCAATTTCACAGACATCTTATCACTTAAAGTGTTCTTCATATGGAGCTACACTGGCTCAAATTCTGTGAGGATTTTTCTGGAAACCATTTTGTAGAAAAATAAATTTGACCCCGATTTGACCTTTACCTGAACCGTTCAGGTCAAAAGCCTTTACAGAATCACGGAGTCCTGGTCATCCTCTACACGTGTGCTAAATTTCGTTTTCCTCCGTCAAACAGTGTCGGAGTTTTCCAGGAGAGGCTGCTGTCAGCGAGGAGCGTCAATACCACCTGGTGGCACTGAGGTGCTTGGTGGCACTGAGGTCCCTTGGTGGCACTGAGGTGCCCGGCTATAAATATATTATTTACTCAATTTATGCATCCAAAATAATTATTCAGTGATACTGTTGAGGCTTTTCACAACCACCTCCCACCGTTTCTAAAAATATATGTTTATCTGTTGTCGTTTTCAGAAAGTAACATCATAAATGTGCATTGAAACATAAATAACCTTTGAAAACGTTTTCCACACTTGGCTTTATCTTCAATTCCTTAAAAACCCACTCGAATATTGACAATAAATTAGAACACATTGGTTCAAGGGTCAGGAACCACTTTTCGACCACTCAGTTCTTCGAAATTGAAAGTGGTGGCGCTGAGGTCCCTAGGTGGCACTGACGCTCCTCGCTATTAAATCCTATCAAAATGCTTCATTTCGTCATCGTTATATCTTAAGCAGGAGAGAAAAATATATCTGCTTTGTAAAAATGGTCCAAGACCACTTTTGGACCATCAAATATACCGAAGTCATAGGTGGTGGCACTGAGGACCCTGAAAATTTGAAAATGTTTTCCACACTTGGCTTTATCTTCAATTCTTTAAAACCCACTCGAATATTGACAATAAATTAGGACACATTGGTTCAAGGGTCAGGAACCACTTTTGGACCACTCAGTTCTTTGAAATTGAAAGTGGTGGCGCTAAGGTCCCTAGGTGGCAATGACGCTCCTCGCTATTAAATCCTTCCAAAATGCTTCATTTCGTCATCGTTATATCTTAAGCAGGAGAGAAAAATATATCTGCTTTGTAGAAATGGTCCAAGACCACTTTTGGACCATCAAATATACCGAAGTCATAGGTGGTGGCACTGAGGACCCTAAAAATTTGAAAATGTTTTCCACGCTTGCCTTTATCTTTAATTCTTTAAAAACCCACTCGAATATTGACAATAAATTAGGACACATTGGTTCAAGGGTCAGGAACCACTTTTGGACCACTCAGTTCTTCGAATTGAAAGTGATGGCGCTAAGGTCCCTAGGTGGCACTGACGCTCCTCGCTATTAAATCCTTCCAAAATTCTTCATTTCGTCATCGTTATATCTTAAGCAGGAGAGAAAAATATATCTTTGGCGGCTAGCATCAGAGGAAACTCAGCTAACTGAGCCCCGGCTAGGCAAGAAAGCTAAGATGAATCGCTCCGTGTCTTCAGAGACAGTAACTGAATTAGACATAGAGGACAGAGAGCCACTGAGAGAGGCCTGGCTCTCGTCGCAACCCTCCTGTTGATATCCATCTACAAGGGTACAGCGACTAAGAAATTATCCGGCTCCTAGTGATCGCCGAGAAAGGACAGCAGTACTGGAGGGACCCAGTGGGGGCACGCAGACGTCCAATCCGCACCCCCTCCCTCCCCATCCCTACCGTTTCAGGATGTCTTTCTGCAGAGACGACGCGAATTTTGCCGGACGATATAACGTTCAGTAATGTAATTAAGAAATTACACGACTGAAATTACAACCCCATGCGCAAAAAAGAGGATCCTCCCGTTCGGCTGAACTCTCTAAGTGAAGAGTCAGAGCAGGAGTCATTTCTGACTCAGACAACTGGTGCCGGAGTTGCCAATGCCATGGCTCCCAGGTAGAGAGAATTCCAGCAAATGGACTGGGATGAGGGCAAGATCATAGCGCGACTTCATCCATCTAACGTATAGATCTGCGGACAAAGGAACAGTGTAAATGCCAAGAGTAAACCAGACTCGGATATCCCCTTGTGGAAAAAACCTAAAACCTGGCTGGTCCTCGGTCAAAGGAGACATTCTAGACATTTTGAGTCAACCAGATCTGTTCCCTATTCAAGACGCAAGAGAATGTCACCCTGGAAAACAGAGCTTTATGCCACGGCTTAGCGATGATGTCTCGCCCCAGACGTCCCTTTTAAAGAACCACTTCCTCTAGGGGTCGCTTCAAGAAGCAGCACAGAGGGGAAAAGTCTGCACTTCAGTCACGCCACCACTTCCCTTCAGGCAAGAGACAGAGGCGACAGGAGGACAGTGCCACCGACCACCATACCTCACAGTAATGCAGATATGAGGGAGATACAGGATATGAGGGAGCTACTGAGCTGTAAAATCGTTGGGTTATCCATATCGGCCTACCACCCCCTTGCTGTCATTAGACGGATGTGTAGTTCAAAGGGTGGAGTTTCTACTTAGAAGGAAAGCTGTGGAAGGACACCTGAGCCCCATCCCCTCTTAAAGTTCAAACATATAAATTGGCTAGAACTAAGAGTTGTGTGGTTTGCAATCACCCAACTGCTCCCCAGCCTGGAAAACAGGCCAGTAAAGGTGAAACTCAACAGCAGTGGCTTATCTCCACAAGCAATGAGGCACCTATTCAGTCGAACAGTTGACAGGGGAAATCCCCCTACCTGCATCTATTTGCAAATCCCCTAACCCATCAAATTCCTATATATCTGTCCCTGCTCTTAGCTTTTGCGAAATAAAACTATCATTTTCTTTCTAAAACGCTCTTAGGAGTGAAAGCATAGTTCGAGTTTTCCACCTTTAGGCCTTCGTTACGCACCCTTATCCATCCTTACTACAAACTCGCTTGGACGGGGGAGGGGAGAGGGCACTGAGGTAAAAAAGGAATTGGGTAATTTGTTGTAACTCAGTCTTAAACAGTCGAGTGTTTCCTTTATTGCCCAATAAGGCAATTTTTGGCAATGTTTATTTACATTGTAGGCCTAGATGTGTAGAGAAGTTCGATTCACAATTTTGCATCAATTACCGCAGGTGGAGAACGCGAAATACGCTTTTACTCGTAAAAAAGGCGCTTTGCGAAGTAAAAAGATGGTTTTTTATTATTATAACGGTTTATTCTTACGGAAAATACATAATCTAAAATTAAAAAATAATCGGGTCTACAGTACCTCCACCGGGTCCTCAGTGCCACCAACGTGTCCGCAGTACCACCACGTCACTTTTTATGTCTCCACGACCGAGGGGAGACATATAGTGTTTGTACGTTCTGTGTGTGCATGTGTGTGTATATATGTGTATGTGTGTGTGGGTGTTTGTGTCAGTCTGTTGTGATCAAAATATTGTGTGCAAGATATCTCAAGAACGATAAGTCCGATCAATTTTAAACTTGGCCTGTTTATTAATTGGATAGGTCGGACGGTTCTATCAACGTTCAATTATTAGGGAAGGCGTATGACGTCATTACGTAAAAATCTTGTGTGTAAAATTTCTCAGCCGCTGAACATCGGAAAAAGTTGAAACTTGGTGGGAATGCTCCTTGTTACTTTCGAAAGATTCTGTCAGACATAACCGGACATCATTGGGCAAAAATATCGCGATAACGAAAAATTGGATCGCCTTTCCGTCCATCCTTCGCCTCCGTCCCAACCTCCCCAGCCCCGCTTTCTCCTTTCTCGGTTCTTTTGTTAACTAAGATATTGTTAACTGCGCTTGGGATTTCAGCGTTTTTCAGAAGATTCTCCAATGTTCCTGCATTGTTTACACATACTTGAAAACATAAACTGATTAAATATCGATCATTGGCTGTTTTTGAGCGTTACTCACCTACAGCTATCAGCGGGTTTTCATTTGGCTACTAATCTGTTCCATATATGGAAATAATTACGTAACCGTTCGCAATGCTTGCAAACCTGGAACTAGCTTTCACTTCTAATACTAATGCTATGACAAACAGTGTACCATTTTGACACCATACTGCCTTCTCCCACTCTCGCACCGAGGTGGGTGATGGGTGGCACAGGATGTTTTTCTAGTGCTTTTTGGCCGGCGGGAATGTATGAAGACTAGGTATACGTTATGGCTATAATTACAGTTAGTGCACAAACATTTACGGCAACGTTGGCTAAAATGGTTAAGGTTCATATTAGATAGCTGAAGGGGAGGGGGTTGGTTAAGGTAAGCAAAAAAAAAACTTATTTTTAAATGCCACCTATTTTTAGCTGCCACCATAAAGTAAAATCTGTTTGTAGTGGACAGCCTCCAGTTTCGGTCAAGACGTACGGTAAAACCTACCTGTTTTGACCAACTTCCAGGCCGGACGAACGAAATTCAAGTAAAACATCTGCAATGATCAACTTCAAAACCGGGATAAAAAGACGTACAGTAAAAATTGTTTTAGCGACCACCATCTGAAACCGGACAAAAAGACGTTCAGTAAAAGCTCTTTGATGACCACCTTCTAGACCCCCAAAAACACCTAAACCTAAAATTGTATTAAATAAAGATTGAAATACCTACAATTCAAGTCACGTACTCAACCCTTCCAACATTGGAAAAAAGTGATACACAACCCGACTACTGGGCAAATGGTTTTCATTTATATAAAGTAAAATTTATTATTATTCTGAACGTAGTACACAGTTGTTCAAATAAAACTTTGTGACAGCAATGTGGGGGAAATAGAAAAGTTGAAAATGTTTACTAGTGAATTATGGTATTTGTCGGGGATACATTTGTTTTTGTTAACAAAAATATAATATCAATAATAGGTATCGAATGAAAGTGTGTGATATAAGCCTGTACTCTCATGTTTTGTGTGCACTGGCCGCTCTAGGTTCGAAAGTGAGCATTGATTTTTAATTTTGAAAGTTTCTTTCAGCGGCAAAAAAACCTAATTTAGCATTTCGAAGCAAAAAAACTTTGGGACTTCAGTACAACCACCAATGACTTCGGTATATTTGATGGTCAAAAAGTGGTCTTGGACCATTTTTACAAAGCAGATATATTTTTCTCTCCTGCTTAAGATATAACGATGACGAAATGAAGAATTTTGGAAGGATTTAATAGCGAGGAGCGTCAGTGCCACCTAGGGACCTCAGCGCCACCACTTTCAATTTCGAACCAATGTGTCCTAATTTTTTTGTCAATATTCGAGTGGGTTTTTAAAGAATTGAAGATAAAACCAAGTGTGGAAAACATTTTCAAATTTTCAGGGTCCTCAGTGCCACCACCTATGACTTCGGTATATTTGATGGTCCAAAAGTGGTCTTGGACCATTTTTACAAAGCAGATATATTTTTCTCTCCTGCTTAAGATATAACGATGACGAAATGAAGCATTTTGGAAGGATTTAATAGCGAGGAGCGTCAGTGCCACCTAGGGACCTCAGCGCCACCACTTTCAATTTCGAAGAACTGAGTGGTCCAAAAGTGGTTCCTGACCCTTGAACCAATGTGTCCTAATTTATTGTCAATATTCGAGTGGGTTTTTAAAGAATTAAACATAAAGGCAAGTGTGGAAAACTTTTTCAAATTTTCAGGGTCCTCAGTGCCACCACCTATGACTTCGGTATATTTGATGGTCCAAAAGTGGTCTTGGACCATTTTTACAAAGCAGATATATTTTTCTCTCCTGCTTAAGATATAACGATGACGAAATGAAGCATATTCGAGTGGGTTTTTAAAGAATTGAAGATAAAGCCAAGTGTGGAAAACGTTTTCAAAGGTTATTTATGTTTCAATGCACATTTATGTTGTCATTTTCTGAAAACGACAACAGATAAACATATATTTTTAGAAACGGTGGGAGGTGGTTGTGAAAAGCCTCAACAGTATCACTGAATAATTATTTTGGATGCATAAATTGAGTAAATAATATATTTATAGCCGGGCACCTCAGTGCCACCAAGGGACCTCAGTGCCACCAAGCACCTCAGTGCCACCAGGTGGTATTGACGCTCCTCGCTGACAGCAGCCCTGACTCGAGTTTTCTGGAAACCATATAGCGGAAAAAGAGAAGAAAAAAGGATATAAAGCTCCCAAAAAAACTACCGAGCTGGGGAACAGCGCAATTGGCGGCAGACATTTGGCGGTAGGACAAATGGCGGTTTAGGACATTTGGCGGTGGGACTTTTGGCGGTATTTTGAAAATTTGCTTCTTCTTTATTTAATTTTTCACAGTTCTGATGAAAATCTTTCATCTGACTGATGTTTCTTTTATGTTACGATCAATGAATGATTTGGGTAAGGCTTTTATGTCATTGATGTATTTGTTATGTTATCATCGATGAATTAGATTGCAATCACACATATTTCATAATAATTGCAATTAATAAAATAGTTATAATCTATTTAACTGCAATCTCGACTTGTTTTCAGAATTGCAATAAATTATCTCTGTGATGAGATAATAACCAGGGTATGTTCTCACTCCGGAGTAGGACCTGGCACTTCCCTAATTGCATTTATACTGGAAATGCAATTGCCTGTTCTATTATGTATTGTGGTCCAGAGTACGTTCTCTAGAGCCCGTAACCAGCATATATACGGGCTGATTCACTGTCATCTATATCCATACCAAGACATGGAATTTATCACGAGTAATCGAGGAGAAACCAAACCTTCCACACGAGGCATTGCCACAGTCATGGCAGATTTTCGAAACCGGCATATTCTGGATTATCTGCGTGGAATATCCAACGATGTTCACAAGTGAACAAAACTTTGGACTTTGAAGGACTGAATATCACTATATTCACAATGACAATTAAATGTCAATTTAAGCACATAAAGGTAATTTAAATAAGAAAAAAATTGTTAACACTTTTTCAAAATGGAAAGCAGAGAAAGGGTTAGTAGAAAAAGAAAAGATATTAGTCTCAAAGATGAATCTGCGGTCAACACGCAAAATTTTACCCAAGGAGGATCAAGTCTCCCAAATTTGACCATCTCTGAAATAGGGCAAATTTTATCCGGTCCCAAGGATGGTCCGATTTCAGAGGTTCCAATGTATATGGTCAAGGTTAAAAACTGGAAGAAGTTATCTCGAAAACGGTTATAGATTTTCGACCCTTTGGGTCTAAAAGATGTTATATAAGAGGTACCTGGGTGACCTTGACCTCCTCCATCATGGTTAAGGTCAAAGCCGGCAGTTGACCATTATCTGGAAAACGGGTAGAAAACTGAATTTGATTATTTTTACCCAAAAGAGATAACATAACATGTCCTCGTTCAAGATAATAATTCGGAAGTTGATAATTATGTCGAAACACTTAAAAATATGTCTTTGACCAGATAGATTGTAACATTGCAAGTCGGTGGAATTCGGTCTAGTTTAAATATGCATCTGCTTTGTGTTTATGCATAACAGACAGGTCCAATCAGAGGCCAGCTGTTTTATAAGAACGCAAGGTTTTACTGGTTTGTCTGTCACAGCACTGGTACCCAAAGACAACAAGCGCTGCCGATCACCACAAGGGAAATAGCGGAGAGGAAGGAGTTCCCGTGAAAACATGACATTCGAAGAAGTTTTAGAAAGCACATTTGTTTAAATTAGTGAAAGACAGTGACGGTGCAGGAGAGAGGAGAGTGGGGGGAGCGTTTACGCGTTATCATATATACGTAAAAAAAGAAACAAGAAAAAGAAAGAAAGAAAGAAAGAAAGGCAGGAAACAAAAAAGATAGGGAAAAGAACACGGGAGCAAATCGCTTTTTTTGTTGGGGGGGGGGATGTTTACGCATTATAATATATACGTCAAAAAAGAAAAACAAAGGAAGAAAGAAAGAAAGAAAGAAAGGAAACAAAAAAGATAGGGAAAAAAACACGGGAGCAAATCGCTTTTTTTTGGGGGGGGGGGGGTGTTTACGCATTATAATATATACGTCAAAAAAAAAAAAAAAAGAAGAAAAAAAAAAAGAAGGAAAGAAAGCAGGAAACAAAAAAGATAGGGGAAAGAAAACGGGAACAAATTTTTTTTTTTGGTTTGGGGGGGGGGGGGTGCGGCAACGCACATTGCCAATAACTTTAAAAGAAGAGTTGTGTGTGTGTGTGGGTGTTTTTTTTTTCATTCAGTACTCAACGCGTATTCACAGAAATACACGTACGTTGTTTCAGAAGCACAGAAAAAGGAGGTTTTGCGGTTTCTCCAAAACCGTGCAAAAACTCCAAAAGTATTAATGTCTGTCTAGTTTCAGTTTGGAACTGCTGTTGTGTCTTCCCGTGCCTTCCCTTGGATGGATGAAATTAAACGCGATTTTTTTTTTTGCTTGAATGGTGAACATTTACTGGATAAAATCGCAGGGCGGGAATGGCGGGATAGGGAAGAGGGGGGAGGAGGGGGGAGGGGGTTCCATTGGCTGGCAACGGAAGCATCGCACAAAACCCAACGAAACATATGCACATATAAATGTCCCCCCTTCCCACTCACAGCCCAGCGAGAAAAGCCAGTGTTTATAATAGAACTTTATGTGTGAAATCTGGTCTGTAATAAAGACAAAACCCAATGTACTTATAAAGATATTGCTTTATTTATTTTGATTTATTTATTGGCGGAACGATTGTCCTACAAGTAAATAAAGTGGTTTTCAAGTTCCGTGCTCGATCACTTTCTTTTCTGTCGCTATTGTGACCTCAGAAGGATGTCAAGGTCGTGTCAGTACCAAGTCGAATTCCATTTTAAAATCTTAAAGATATCCATGGAATGGGAACGTAACTTACGCAAATATAGGGACATAACTGATACATATATGGGGACATAACTGATACATATATGGGGACATAACTGATACATATATAGGGACATAACTGATACATATATAGGGACATAACTGATACATATATAAGGACATAACTGATACATATTTAGGAACATCACTGATACATATATAGGGACATAACTGATATATATATATAGGGACATCACTGATACATATATGGGGACATAACTGATACATATATAGGGACATAATTGATAAATATAGAGGAACATAACTGATACAAATACAGAGACATAACTGATTCAAATATGGGACATTATCGATCCAAATATAGAAACATAACTAAGACAAATATATAGGGACATAACTGATACATATATAGGGACATAACTGATACATATATAGGGACATAACTGATATATATAGGGACATAACTGATATATATATATATATAGGGACATCACTGATACATATATAGGGACATAACTGATACATATTTAGGAACATAACTGATACATATATAGGGACATAACTGATATATATATAGGGACATCACTGATACATATATGGGGACATAACTGATACATATATAGGGACATAATTGATAAATATATAGGAACATAACTGATACAAATACAGAGACATAACTGATTCAAATATAGGACATTATCGATCCAAATATAGAAACATAACTAAGACAAATATAGAATCATAACTGATAGAAATATATGAACATATCTGATCCAAATATAGGGTCATAACTGATAGAAACATAGGAACACAAATGATCTAAATATAGGAACATAACGGATATATATAGGAACTTAACTGACACAAATATAGGGTAATAACTGATACAAATATAGAGACATAACTGATGCAAGTATACGAACATAACTGATACAAATATTTGCCAACACTGCAACGATGAATAAAATAGATACGACAATAGGTACGACAACAGATACGACAACAGATACGACAACATATACGACAGTAGATACGACAATAGATATGGCAATAGATACGACAAAAGATACGACAACAGATACGACAATGGATACAACAACATATGCGACAATAGATGCAACAAAAGATACGACCTATCCTTGCGTTAATTCAGCCTCACATCCACGTCAAATAAAATCACATTTCTAAACAAAACAAAATTCCATTTAAAAACAAATTCTAAATTTGAGTATACAGGAATCTTATTCTGGAGTACACGGCTCTGAATAACATTTTTTTTTAAATTTTTGACTGGTTTAATTCTTTCAATGGTTGGACGGGGTGGTGATGGTTGTTGTAAAGATCGCTTCGGTCCAACAGTACAGCTACAACATTTGTACAAAACAATAGCACATTTTAATGGGGGATATAAATGGTATTTTGCAGCTGCCGTTAGACCAACCCGATGCTTTC
>OX457032.1:31410372-31500372 GCA_949752745.1 Protula sp. h YS-2021 | reverse complement strand
TCCACTTGATATAGTTATTGCAAAAATGGAAAGACAGAAAGAAAGAAAAAGAAAGAAAGAAAGAAAGAAAGAGAGGGAGAGGAGAGAAAAGACAGAGAGAGAGAGAGAGAGAGAGAGAGAGAGAGAGAGAGAGAGAGAGAAAGAAAAAGGAAAGAAAGAAATGGAGAGAGAGAGAGAGAGAGAGAGAGAGAGAAAGAGAGAGGGAGAGGGAGAGAGAGAGAGAGAGAGAGAGAGAGAGAGAGAGAGAGAGAGAGAGAGAGAGAGAGAGAGAGAGAGAGAGAGAGAGAGAGAGAAGCAAAGAAAGAGGACTACCAGGTTCTTGTTCTGATTTAGGTATCATCTTCTCTACAGTTTTGAGGCTATTAAAATTCTCGTGTTTGATCTCCTCCCACACGGATGCTCGCACTGGTAATATTGGTGATCCCGGGCCGATCCACGCCATCAGGCTGGGCTCGACGCTACTGAGTGAAGGACAGTTCTCCCCCTCACCGCATTCTCCACACCCAAGGAGCTGCTCCGGCATTCCTGTGACTACGTCAAAATGGTTTTTTTTAACACAGTTACACACGTAGTTGTTCATAAATCTGCGTCCGATATCTTCTTTTCCTTCCTCCACGACGAGTTCAATCAGACTGATTGCCTTGCACAGCTGAATATTGATCACACCATCCGGGACTGCCCTGAGAAAAATGACGTCATAGGATAATTATTTTTTTCCGTAAATAAAGACTACATGGGTAAACTGTAAGTGTGCCAAGTTTCGTTCTCCTAGTCACAGCCATTTTGCAGTAAATAACCCCCTCCCCCCCAAAAAAAAAAATAAATAAAAAAATAATAATAAGAAAGGAAAAGAAACTTGCAGAAACTCCTTGGTACTGAAGACCGAAGTGGAAGTAGCAACAATGATAATATGAGGATGCGGCAATTGGCAGATATATTTAGGTATATTTATTTATTATTTAGGTACATTCAGGCATATTTACTTATTATGAGTCAACAGGAAGTATCGTTACACGACTTTAGTAATTGCTGTTTCTAAATGAGTATGCTTTGCTAGACTTTCCGAATGTGTTTTTCTTCATTCATTTACTTATTTATTTTTCTCCCCGAGTGGGTTGTTTCCAGAAAACTCCTCCTGGGATATTCGGAACAGAAAGATAAAATATGGTACACAGATAATGGGTGATGAGACGTCTTGAAATCCGCAGTGTTTGACATTTACCTCATAGATGGTTGGAAATTTTGAGCTAATATTCGACCCTATAAGACGTTACATAAGAAGTGTCTCGGTAACCTTGACCTCAGATGCTCAGTTTTGGTGTTGAAGGAGCTGGGTGCGGTTCATTCATTATGTTTTATTCAGTGCAGCTTCTTACCCCTGGGACTTTTGCAAGATGTCTGTAAATATTGCGTCTAAGTTTGTATTGATGCTCCAGTCTGATCTGCAGAGGCATCCAGAGGAACAGCGAGACATTTTCTTAGGTGCTGAACTGCTGCGGTTAAAGCCTGTGGCATTGGACAGCAATGGCGTCTGAGCACCTTCCGGTTCCGTTCTGACATCATCTGAAATTAAAAGTAACAAAATAATAACACGACAAAGCTATAACACGCCTCTCCTCTGTAAAAATTCCAAGGATTTAACACCGGAATTTTAATTCGTCCTACTTTAATATTTTATTCATTATTAGTTTATGATCTGAGAGGATTTGAACTCGCCATTCAGTCTCCATTTTTTATCTAGGTCTAACGTCATAAACACTTTAGGGGTTTAGAGATACAACTCATTCTGCTTCTACGAAAGACACAGTACAGTGGATACTTCACACTTGTTGTCCGTGCGTATATATTATGGCAGACATTCCCCCACCCCCTCCCCCTCCTGCAGCCAGCATCTTTACAATACTCCCTTTTCCCGTCGGGTTTGCGTCGCCAGCTCAGCCAACGTTTAAAATCTCGCGGCCAACAATATAAACAAAATTTTTGAAAACAAAAGTCAAAGGGTTGGTGTACCTGTATCTGGTATCAAACTTGGAGGTTGGCTTGTACGTACTAAATCCAGTGACTGCCAGCTTGATGTTCTTCCTGCTGGTTCTGAACAGCTATCCTCAATTCTCAAGACTTTCTGCTCTGTATCTTCATTTGTGTTTTCATGATCTGTTTAAAAACATGTATTTCCTTTTGCCGTCATGAGTTATATATAACTTGGTTCCCCTCCACACCTGCACCGATCACTATGCTACGGATCACTACCAAAGTTTACTCCTTTCAGTTAAGCCTCCACTGGTTGTCCTGTTTCCAGGTTAACGCGGTATAAATATTTACCACTGACAATGGCCAAGTTCTCGATGTTTAAATCCGTGCGTCCAATATCTCTGAGAGGTGGCGCCACCACACAAGGAACAGAAGGAACACTGCCGCTGTCCTGAATTCCATACATGGCAAATTCCGTTTCGCTGTCTGCAAAATTACAGATCTTCCCACTAAATACCTTCCACATAAATGGCATGTAAATTTTATCTTGCTAAAAAAAATAAGAAAATGTCTTTTTATACCTAACTTCATCAGAACGGAAAATTATTTAGAGTGTGTGGGGGGGGGGGAGGGGGGATAGATTACCTAAAACCCCCTAATTACTCTTTGTGTCTCTGTGTTTCAGGCTCCTGGGGTCACGGAACACCCCTTCTCCTTTCCGAGAATATTACTGATGATATACATCTATATCGGATTCTACATTTTCGCTCAGGCACTATGAATTTGTCGTACGGGGGCTCGGAAGGTGAGACGGGTAGGGGGCGGGGGCACACAGGAATAATTTCAAGCCCTGTTTCATTGACTGAGTTACTGAAAAAACAATACTTTATTTCTGAATATAATAAAAGAGAAAACAAGCTTTTAAAATAGTATTTGTTTTTCTCTGGAGTAGAATGATTTGTTATGGCAGCCACCCCCACCTCCCCCACCCCAGTTGCAGTGTTGCCAAGGAGTCATCAAGAAAAAAAGGATAAATTTTGGGCAAAATATTATGAAAAAAGGATAACTTATATTTTGCTGAAAATTTTGAAACTTAAAAAATGCATCCTAAAAGTAATTAAATCATGCAATTACATAAAGGACCATCCATAAATTACATATGTGCCGGGCAAGTGGTGGGGGGCGGGGGTGGTAGTTGTATGCGAACTTTAAAGTCAAATTCCACCATGACGTCACAATTTAGTGCAAACAAATACGGGTGTCTGAAATTTAAAGCAATACTTTATCGATGGTCCCTAGGGACATGCAATTCAAAAATTATAGATTAAAGTTATTCAGAATCATTCAAGAAATAATATCTTCTTAACATCATTTAGAATAATGGATATTTTACAGTGTGAAAAGTTATTAAGTACGTTTAAGAAATATATGCTTCAATTCCATGAAAAATACCCTTTTTCTACAGAAGTATTGATTTCAGCCATAGACGCTGCAAAAAGGTTGGAAATTACATATACATAAGTTTTAGGGCGGTTAATATTATGGCCTATAGTCAAGGGTATTGACTAGAGTGAGAAAAAATTCTAGCTGAAAAAATATAACTAATTAGGAAAAAATATTTTTAAAGGCAAAAATGAAAAAAAGTATCAAAATAAAAAAAGATGAAAAGTGAAAAAAAATATGAAAAAAGGACGAAAATTTTAAAAAGTATAAAAAAGTATTTAACGATGAAAATGGGATAAAATCGGGCTTTTCAAAAAAAATGAAAAAGGATAATCCTTTAAAATAAAGGATAATGTGGCAACACTGCATTTGTTTTCACAGCACAGCACCGGAATGATAGATTTATCACCACCGGTCGTTGTGTCGAACATACCGGATTCTTTCTCACTCCGGTGTGGATCTTGTCCGGATGAATTTCCCCTCATTGGATCATAAGTTCGATCGACTAATAAAAGCGGCAGTGACAGCAATGAGACCGGTGTCGAAGACGCTCGGTGGACAACGGCCGGCTCGCTTCTGTTATGTTTTGATCCTATAAGGGCTCGTTCTTCTACTTCGTAAACCCTGGGGCAGGAAACCACGTGGTCCGATCGTGGTAAGAACGGTGATTTTTCGTCAACTGGTGGCTGGGTTTTGACAGGAAGTTGTCCCGGATCGTGGGAGAAATTGGACGGTGGACGGTGGAGGCTGCGGGCTCTCAATTTTAATCTCCGTTTTGCCATGTGACAATAACTAAAGATGACTAAAAAACAAAGTAAAAAACCAGTGACAAAACCAAATACGAAATATAGTTCTTCACATACACTTCTATCAAGTGTGTTTATGTCAGTGAAGGGTTCCGTGTGTGCAGATTCACTTGAGAGGGGTGTCACGATTGATGCTATAGTCGCTGCAGTTTGCTCTGTGTGACGTGGCTCCGATAGACTTTCGTTGATTTCATTTCTAGGGAAATAATTCTTCACAAAATCTGAAGCAAATAAAACAATATATTGACGCCATTGTCATTTGAAAAGTAAATTCTCTAAAAGACATGTCAAACTGGATTCGACCTGAAATGTAAAATCTACCTAAAAAATAAAATTCAAAATACAGATTTATTGAAAAGGTCTACAGGGAAAACCGACGTTATACAGCCGTCGACTGATCTCCGTTTTATTGGCGTCGAGATTCATTACCGAACAACAACCTCGTCATGTTACCGCTCACAGGAAACGAAAGCTTCCAAATTAACAAAAATATATAACATTCGGGAGCGTTTTTTGCAGCCTACCTTTGAAAAATATTCATGAAGATTGACTTTCTACAAAGCCTGCGTTGCCTATTGAGCAAAGGTTCTGTGGCGTAGGTGTGATCATGCCTTATCGTTATCACTGGCTTGATGACGATTCTAGATATAACGTTTCCTCGGCGTCTAGAACAACGTCATTATCGTGACGAGTATACAACGTTGGTAAATCATTGTTGTTTAGACTCCATTTACGACCTTTGATCAACATTGATTAGACATCGGAATCGATGTCTATCCAACTTCGGAAGGTAGACGTTGTTTCAACGTCCATAAGCAACCAACATTCGACGTCGGGCGCCTTTACTCCAACGTTAATAGAACGTCACACTGTTTCCTGGGTATGCTTGAGTGTTCACGCATAAGAACTGTCGCAAACACATCCATGTTAACGTTTCTTTAAAAACGATTTTTGGCAGTGTTTACCTGGGCAGACGGCTGTACATATTGCAGTTTCATAAGGTTGGCCGCAGTAGGTACAAATGGAAGCGCAAGAGGCACAGTACAGGTTGTGCGTGCAAAAATATCCCGGCGGGCAGTCTCTGGTATCGCAGCGGAAAGCCGGCAGGCTTAAATAAATCAACAAAAAAAAAATAAATTACCCAACATGGCAGATATATATGGGTCAAAAGCAAAACCAAAATCTAACTCGGTCCACTTTTTAGCATATATGTTACCATACGTGGCCCAAAGAAAAAAAAGAAGTTGGGGAAGAGGTATAATATGACCCGGTTCGCGACGGGTGCCAAGTTTCGTTAAAAAGGAAGGGAGGATTTTCAGTACTCCTCGCCCACCCACAAAATGAGGAGAGGGATGTTTCAGAGCTGCACTCCGCGTCAAAATCAGCGCCAAATTGGTCGCATCTTTTTAATTTGGGTCTCTATGTAGCTTTGGATCTCAGCCTGCGGTGCACTCGCAGATTTATAATTTAATAAAAATAGCTTTTTTAATTAATATGTTTGAAACTTTTCCTTTTTTGGAGGGGGGGGGGGGAATCTGGAAGCGCATCCTAGTTTTGGTGGAAAATGGTTATTTTTATGGTCGTTTTAAGTTTTAACAAGCAGACCCCAACCGGACACAACATTTTGGCAATTTTTGACCAATTTGAAAATAATACGACAGTGCACAACTTCAATATACATATATTCACTGTGCAAGGCAGCATATGAATAGGATAAATATGTTTATTATGAGAACTCGCGTGGAAAGTCTTACATTGCAGTTATCTAAAAAAAATTACAATGTTCGGCAAGTCTCCATTTTTGAATTTTTGACCGATTTGAAAAATAACACAACGTTGCAAAACTTCAATATATACATTTTCACTGTGCGTGGTGGCAAATGCCTGGGGTAAATAGTTTCGGAGAACTCAAGTAATCTGCATATCCATGAGTTTTTAATGTTAACTTCTTTGCAACGAAATTGGCACTCGGCGTAGAAATGCATGGTAACATCCCAGGGTATCATATTTATTACAATGCGTGCTCAACAACAACAAGAACAAGTAGGTCAGTGAAACTGACCATGCCCCCCCCCCTCCGCGTACAATCTCTGTATTTGATTTTGTTAGGTTGGACTACAACCTTCAAGCAATTCGCATCATATTTAGGAATATATGTTAACAAACTCACTCAATTGCTCAAAGACTGTATGAATTTTCAAAGTCCAGCTGGGCCAATGTCCTCGGGCAGACGTGGCTTATTTACAACACCAATTCTTGTTAGAACCCACACTAACTGTATGTAAAATATTTTGACAATAGATCAAGAAATGTAAGCTAGAGTGTGTTAATAAACTCTCTCAAGTGCTCAAGGAATGTGCATTTTCTTACGTCGACCTGGGTCAATGTCCTTGGGAAGACATATCTGATTTATAAGACTAACCTTTGTTATAACCCACACTACATATATATGTAAAATATTTCGACAATCGATTGAAAAATGTAGGCTTCATGGTGTTAAACTCATTCAAGTGCTCAAAGACTGTGTAAATTTTTAAAGTCCAGCTGGGCCAATGTCCTCTTGCCGACATGGCTCATTTACAATACCAAACCTTGTTGGATCCAATACTACGCATAGTTAAGATATCTTATAGATCGATGCAGAAATGTGGGCTTGAGTGTGTAATAAACACATTCCAGTATGTAAGGGCTGTGAACATTTCTGAAGATCAGCTGGGCCAATATCCTTGGGCCGATATAGCTCATTTACAATACCGACCTTTGTTGGTTCCAATACTTCCTATATGTAAACGATTTCAACAATCGATCAAGAATTGTAGGCTTGAGTGTGTTAACAAACTCATTCAGCTAAGTAAGGATTGGGAAAATTTGTGAAGTTCAGCTGGGCGAATGTCCTTGGGCCGACGTGGCTCATTTACACTACCGATCCTTGTTCGTTCCAGTACTTCCCATATATAGAATATCTGAACAATCGGTCGAAAAATGTAGGCTTGAGTGTGTTAACAAAACAGGTGTCGACAGACGGAAGGCAAGACGGACAGACAGACCCGAAAACTATAGTCCCCCGGCGGGGGACTAACAACAACAACAACAAGTTATCAGCAAGTTTTCAAAAAGTCGCCATGTAGTCAGTTTTTGGTCGAATCGAAAAATAATACGGCATCGCACAACTTCAATATATGTATTTTCACTCTAGTAAAAATCAAAAGCCAGGGTTGAATAGTGGCTGAGATATCGCGTGCACAGAGTTGCACTCTAGGCAACAGAAATACTAAAGCATTGCATGTTTTCAACAAGTCCCCGTGTCGCCTTTTTTTGTTGAATCGAAAAATAATGCGACATCGCACAACTTCAATATATATATATATATATATATATATATATATATATATATATATATATATATATATATATATATATATATATATATATATATATATTTACTGTAGCAAAAATCAAAAGCCAGGGTTGAATAGCGGCTGATATATCGCGTGCACAAATTTGTGCTTCCAAGTGTCGCCCGACACACGGACGGACGGACGGACGGACAGACCCGAATACTATAGTCCCCCGCTCGCGCTACGCGGCGGCGGATGACTAACAACAACAGCAACAACGACAACAACAACAGCGACAACAACAACAACAACAACAACATCGACAACAACAACAACAATAACGACAACAAGAACAAGAACAACAACAATAACAACAACAACAACAGCAAAAAAGGGCTGGGGGATAATTTCAGGGCCCGACGCGGTCCTAGCGGAGTACCAATTTCGGTAAAAAGAGGATAATTTTCATCAAGTACTCCTCATTTCCAACAAAAAGTCGGGTTATTTCAATGCGTTTAGGAGTCGTTTTAAAAAGTCATGGACACGCGTGGTTACCAGTTAGTACGCGAGTGCCCCCCCACACCTTCCCCCCAAGATGATCACTGTCATTTAGCAATACGTACACGCTCATCCTGGAGAACGAGGTCGTCAGGACAGAACAAATCTGGATCCCACTCTGTCAAAGTTGGTCCAAGGATGAAGACCTGAAATCATATACACAGTCTGTAAACGAACTTTTCATACCAACAGCCTTCTGGAATTCAAAAATCTGCTTTTCAAAATTATAGATAAAAAGTCTTGAGTTTTGTGATATGTCATAAGAAATGAAAATCTGTTAAACCAGTTGTAATTATTGAACTAGACTGGTCAGTGTTTTTGTTAAAACAAAAACGGATATGTCTCCCCGGCTCCCAATCAGTCACGTGGAAAAAAATCCTTGCTTAACATTGGCGAGCCCAAAAAATTGAAAAGATCGCCAAAAATACTTTTTTACAGAAAATGAAGAAAAACTTCGCAGTAAACATTTCCACTACATATGGGTTCTTCTTGCCATGTTTCAGCCTAATCCAACAAACTGTTTCAGAGATATCGCAACAATATGACCAAAAAAGTTAAAAATAAACAATTAAAAAATTCGCCAAAAATACATTTTCCAAGGAACTGAAAAAAAAACTTCGCAGTAAACATTTGCACTATATGTGAGTTCTTTTTGCCACGTTTCAGTATAATCCAACAAACTGTTTCGGAGATATCGCAACAATATGGCCAAAAAAGTTAAAAATCAAAAATTAAAAAATTCACCAAAATTACATTTTCTACGGAAATGAAAAAAACTTCGCAGTAAACATTTACACGTTTTGTGAGTTTTTATTGTTAAGTTTCATTATAATCCAACAAACCGTTTTGGAGATATCGCAACAATATGGCCAAAAAAGTTCAAACTCAAAAATTTAAAAATTCGCCAAAAATACATTTTCAGCGGAAATGACAAAAACTTCGCAGTAAACATTTGCACTATATGTGGGTTGTTCTTGCCACGTTTTAGCCTAATCCAACAAACCGTTTTGGAGATATAGCCTGCCAAAGTGAAAAAAAATGCACGAAACCACCCCCTCCCCCTATGTTAAAAAATTTGCCAAAAAATAGAATTTTTGAGGAAACGGAAAAAAATAACACGGGCATCATCTAGACATGTACCCCAGTATGCATGTATGTTTTGAGAAAAATCGACTCATTAATTTTAAAAGAACTAGCTCACGGCGAACAGACAGACGGACGGACGGACGAACAGACGGACGGACGCACACACCAAATGCTATATATGTCTTCCTTAGGGGGAGACATATAATTATATTAGTCCTGTATTCTGCTGCTGAAAGAAGAAATAATCTTTGAGATTATGTTACTCTCCCAGCGATGCCACTCACGTACCAAGTGGTTACCATGCGTGCCCACCGACCCCTAAACGCGGAGTGTTGTGTTTGATATATATGTTTGATACATTACCAAAACAGTAAAGTTTCGAAAGACCTCCCCCACCCGCCCTTTTTGAGGAGTCCAGAATGAACTCCCTCTTCACGATTTTAACGAAATTCGCACTCCGCGCGGACCGCGTCTGGTCTCAAACTCACCCCCGTTTCTCCCCGATTTTTTTTTGTTCGACGTGCATTGTGACACATATGGTACCAACTCCCCCTCTCTCCGCGACACACATATAATTCCAAGGGACAGCCTCTCCCTCCCCCCTCCCTCACGTAAATCGCTAGAAAGCAGGTTCTTTTCTCTTTATATCCAAGTTTTTCACTCGGTATAGCATATTTTCAAGAGGTTCTTTGGTATATTTTCGGGTCAGCTCATGAGTTCTCCAAATAATTAACAAATTTTGTATGATTCCATGAAGTGGTTTCCGTAACAGTCGTGAAGGAACACATGCACGTGAAGCAAACGAGAGAACACGAGAACAAACAGGGTTATAGGGATCATCCACGAACGTACGGAGGGGTTGGGGTACGGAGGGTGGGGCTGGAAGAGGGGGAGGGGGGAAGAGGGGGGGAATAGGGGGGGGGTGGCTGAAGCTTGACGTTATAGTCAGTGGATGACGTCACATCTGTGTGTGCATAACAAAGCAGTGTATATTTAATGTACGACACTATCGCAATACATGCAATACAAAACAGAACAGGGAAACAAAACTCGCTCTTAAACCGCCTTTTTCTCACGTACTCTGTGTGACGTCACTGTAACGGAAAGTGTCCGCGGTGACAGAAAAGTTATAACCAGGACCAATGACACTTCCAAAACGCGAACTTATTTCTAAAAGCGAAATATTAAACACCAGTTAAAAAAATGTATTTAATAAAAGTCGCACTTCCAGTAGAATTTTAAAAACCTTTTAGCCTGATTTTTGTTTGCTTTTTCTTTACAGTCAATGGTTTTTTTTCGTGTTCTGAAAGCTTTCTAAGAAACTTTTTTTTTTACAATTTTGCTATTTACTCTACGAAACGACATCTCCCTTCCGCCTCCTTCACCGAGACTTGTGCGTAACTGAAGCTGATAATTTATATGAACGTTCAGTGAATTTAAAATGACCAGGTAAGATTCATCATGTTGATATATTGCTCTTTTTGAAGCAATAATATGTAAATATGTCAAGTTATCACTTTAGCGGCAGTCAGGTTATGGTTCCCGGGTGTTATTCAAGATTTAAAGCTTCTTATAATATGTGTGAAGTGGCGTTTTTGTTATAATTAGGAAACTCCGTTAATGCTCTAATGTTACAACTGCTATGTGATATACATGTACTCAAATTAGGAAAAAAGTGTAATGATTGTTACAGGATATTCGTTGACTCAGTTGTAAGCTCGGTGATGTAGAATAATACGTGCATTGATTGTTTTTGTTTTGAGATATTCAAGCTTAATTGCTGTTTCTGAGACTTTTAAAATATTTTTAATATGTGTATGTATCGCCACGAAAAATACTTCTTGCGCATCTACGAATGGTGCGGAACATTTTAGCAAAGGCATAACGGATGTATTCACCCCATATCTGAGATACAGAGTACACAAAATCATGTGCCTCAAGTGTAGACAGACGGACGGATAAACCGGAATATTATAGTCCCCCCGTCTCGCACTACGTGACGACGGCGGAAGGATCGGGATGGGGAGGGGGCTAATAAAATAATTATAAGGTCTTTGGGGAGACTTGTTTTAGGTCACCGAATAAATTTTAAAGGAGTGATGCCTTATTTACAAAAAAAAAAGATTGTATAAACTGCTGTTTTTGTTTCAAATCACACAGCTAAAAGGGATCATTGGCTGTTATACGGTAAATAGATATATACAAATATTATACCACTTCGGCAGTTTCAAGAATTATTGCAAAATCGTACAAAAAAACACAAAAACAAACAAACAAACAAACAAACTGAACCGAATAAGTGAAGGGTACCGATCTATGGGAATGGTATACCGTCACACCCCTAATCAATATATTCTTTTTTCAGTTATGGGACATATATAAAATGGAGAAAATTAAATGGAGGAAAAAAACTCTCCGCTATGGCCTAAATAGTATGTTATTTGGACATATTAACATGAATCTTCGCAAACAGAATTTGTGTTGGTTAAAAAAAATTGACGAAACAGATTTTTATTTAATCAAAAACTACATTGTTGGACGAAAGAGTTCCAAGATCGCATATATGGAGGGACAAGAGGGTGGGGCGCATTGTGGCTGAGAGGGAGAGGAGGGGGGAGGGGTTCAATTCTCGCCGCACATGTCTACCTTAGTCATGCATAGAATATCCCCCCCTTCCCGACCCACCCACTCCCAAACCTCACACATATAGGAGTTCAGCCACGATCTGTTGTTAAATGGGCGAAAATAGGTGATTTATCGTTGTTTCCATTTTTGTGACCTTACCTCAGATCTAATATTCCTCCTGAGTTTTAACTGGCCATATTGTAGACTCAGAAACATCAAAGCGATTTTAACACTCTCCGTAGAATGGACCTGAATACTCTCTTAACAGTCGCCTATTAAAATACAAACAACACTTTCAGGATATGAAGCTATAAAACCGCATCTAAAAATAGTATCTGCGGCTCTGGTGTCTTGTTATGTACGCTGTTACGGGAGGGGGAGGGGGGGTCGCGATTTTAAGCTAGTGGCTTTTCAACTGCAGAAAACGATAACCGACAGGTCAGAGTCTTGTTTGTTTAAAGCAGTGGATTCGACAGTGAAAATCACGTGACATATAACCAATGTTGACATTCTACACGTGCTAGTAGAAGCAGTAATCGGCAAGTGAAAAAATCACTGCTTTCCAGTATGGCCAAATTTACACGCATATGGCTCAGTTAAATGTCATGCATTCATAACAATGTATAGTTTTGACTCCTGCAGTTTTAAGGAAAATATAAATACAAGAAGATGCTAAACTTCGTTTGTCAATGAGCAATATTGGTTGTTTCTGGACACAAATTGAAACAATTTTTCCCAAGAAATTTTCATAATTCCCACCTGAAAAATTAGTGTTCAAAAGGCAATAAGTTTGCCATTATTCACACTTGCAGCTCGGTGGGTCTAGGACAATTGGCGGTGGGACATTTCTCGTTGGGACAATTGGCGGTGGACCTTTGGCGGTGGGATTTTTGGCGGTATTTTGAAAATTTTCAAGGTTTTGTAAGGATCTGTTAAAAAAGCTTGAAAAACTGAGTTTACGAATGTTTTTGTTATGTTATCAGCAATGGATGGTAATAATAAATGAATCTCGACACAATAACAAATTCAACAATCCTTTTATTTAACAACATCTACATTTACATAGCCAACACCAATAAAAACAACTAGTGATATTCAATCCTTCAAAGTCCAAAGTTTTGTTCATATGTGAACATTAATTGTGGGATATTCACGCAGGTAATCCAGAATATGCCGGTTTCGAAAATCTGCCATGACTGTGGCAATGCCTCGTGTGCAAGTTTTGGTTTTTCCTCGATTACCCGTGATAAATTCCATGTCTTGGTATGGATATAGATGACAGTGAATCAGCCCGTAGTAGTAGGAAAACGACAGTTCTACCACAGCCCCCCTCCCCCCTCCCCTCCCCCTCCCCTCCCCCCTCCCCTCCCCCCCCTAGGGGTCGACTGTCAGAGGTGAGGACCCCCCTAGGGGTCGACTGTCACCGGTAAGAAAATGTGAGGACCCCCCCCTAGGGCTAAGAAAATTTGAGGACCCCCTCCCCACCCCCCTAGGGCTAAGAAAATTTGAGGACCCCCCCACCCCCCTAGGGCTAAGAAAATTTGAGGACCTCCCCCCTAGGGGTAAGACAATTTGGTGATTCAGCATAGTTATATGTTTCAGGCCATTCTGAGCAACTTTGGTTTGTAGACATTTTACAATTTGACGAAGTCTGAGTGGTATAAAAGGGGCTGTATGAGAACCTATTTCAAGCATTTCATTTCAAGCAATTGATGTGACAGCAACAATGGCTGATAGTTCAGACTCACGAGTCTTTTGCCATGAGTGTTATGCAACATTTCCATCAGTGGAATTGTTGGAGTCGCATACATGCGCTGAAAATGAGATGACAACTGTTGTGAAACGTGCTATTGAAGAGCTTGATCGACAGAATGAAGCAAAGAGACGAAAGATGGAGCAAGATGGCATTTTCATACCGAGTTCAGTTCTCTGCCATGGATGCAATGTGATACTCCCTCAATGGATGTGTTTGATGCGCATACATGCACTCCACCTCAGGAAGAACAAACTGTAAAGAGGCGAAAGACGGGGCAAGTAGGGAAAGGCAGAAGAATTAGTCTTGGTGAAAACGCGCAGGAGAAACGCTTTGAGCCCGACAATGGAACGGATTTACTGCTTGAAATGCGACAGCAAGAGAACCGTATCAAGGCACATTTGCTGGAGACTTTAGAACATGGAATGAAATGGTACATTGTAGTGCATGCTCGCTTCAAGAAAATGACACGAAATGCAGAAGGTATCATGATAGAACAATTGGATAATGCATTTATCAGCAGTCCAACGTATGCAGCGTACAATCCAGCGGATATTGATCAGGACTTACCAACAGCCTATAAAGAATTGTTTACCCAGTTTGACGAACATGAGCGACAAGGCTCTGGCTGGTTTCTGGATAATATACTATACATTGAAGTACATACAGCTACGTTAGCACCTCTGGAAGCGAACAGTTTTATCCCGCTGCCGAAGAAAGTGAAGAATACGAAGGGTGTATTAAACATTAAGAATGATGACAACAAGTGTTTTATTTGGTCCGTTTTGGCTCACCTTCACCCTTCAACAACAAAAAATGCACATCGTGTAAATCAATACAGACAGTTTGAGAATGAATTAAAGGTAGAGGGCATGACATTTCCGACACCTATTACGGACATTCTAAAATTTGAAAAGGAGAACGATGTGTCTATCAACGTGTTTGGATATGAACATGATGTAGTTGTTCCAATACAACTGAGCCGAAACGTCAGTGCAAGAGAAATCAACTTACTTATGATTAGCAATGGTAAGAAAAGGCATTACTGCTTGATCAAGAATTTCAGCAGACTTATGGCCTACCGATCAAAGCATGATGGTGCAGCTTTTTATTGTTTCAACTGTCTTCACGGGTTTATGCGACAAGAGCTTTTAGATGAGCATCGTGAAGTGTGTGGCAAGCATGGGGCGCAACGTTTATCATTTCCCAAGGAACCTATTATCAAGTTTAAGAATGTGGCTAAACAACAGCGAGCACCGTTTGTAATTTATGCTGACTTTGAATGTTTCACGCAAAAGCATGAGGGAGACAAGTATCAACATCATCGTCCAAACAGCTTTGCCTATGTGGTTGTCAGTCAATACGAAGCATGCGCACCAGTCGTGTATCGAGGAGTCAATGCTGTAAAAGTCTTTTTAGACCATATGGTCAACGAGCGTGACCGTATTGTGCGCGGTTTAGAGATGCCGGTAGATATGGTGATGACCCATGAGGATCAAGAGAATTTTAAGAATGCCATCGATTGCTACATTTGTCATGAGCCTCTAGGAGCAGATCGTGTGAGAGATCATGACCATATCAATGGTAAATATCGCGGAGCAGCCCATAATGAATGTAACCTACAATTTCGACTTAGAAAGGATAAGCAGGGGGATAAATATTCTTTTATCATTCCTGTATTTTTCCACAATTTGCGAGGCTATGACAGTCACCTGATCATGGAGGAAATTGGGAAATTCAAAAATGAAACGATTACGGTCATTCCCAACACCATTGAGAAATATATTGCATTCACCATGAGCAATCTGAAATTTACAGACAGCTTTCAGTTTATGAGTACCTCTCTACAGAAGTTAGTATCCAACCTTGCGGCAGAAGGGAAAGACAATTTCTACAACATGACGTCTCACATTCACGATAGTGACCAACAAGATTTACTGCTGAGAAAGGGAGTGTACCCCTATGATTACGTGGATGAGTCATCCAAGTTTGCTGAAACACAGCTACCGTCCAAGGACAAGTTTTACAGTCTGCTCAGTGAAGAAGACATCAGCGACGAGGATTATGCACATGCGCAGAAGGTGTGGGATACATTCAAGTGTACTACATTTGGCGAATACCATGACCTATACCTGAAATCAGATGTGCTGCTGCTGGCTGACGTGTTTGAAAACTTTCGTCAAGTATGCCTTAACACATATGAATTGGATCCTGCCCATTATTATACAGCACCAGGACTGTCGTGGGATGCTATGCTAAAAGCGACGAAGGTGAAGTTGGAATTAATCACTGACATTGATATGTACCAAATGGTTGAACAAGGCCTACGTGGAGGAATATCTGTGATCACGCACAAGTACGCGAAAGCAAATAATCCCTACATGTCAAATTACAATTCTGAGATGCCAAACAACTACTTGATGTACCTGGACGCAAACAACCTGTATGGCTGGGCCATGTCGCAAAGCATACCACGACGTGGATTTATGTGGGTGAGTGAGCCTGAATCCCTTGACTTTATGGATGTGACTGAAGATGACGACATTGGGTACATTTTAGAAGTGGATTTAGAATACCCACATACAATCCATGATCGTCATAATCACTACCCAGTGGCTCCAGAACGGAAATGCGTCAAAGTAGAAGAATTGTCCGAGTACAGTCAGAAGTTACGGAAAGATCTGAACATGAAAGGCAAACCTGGTGAAAAACTCATACCTAACCTATACAACAAGAAGAAATATGTGCTTCATTATAGGAATTTGCAGCAGTACGTCTCACTGGGGTTGAAAGCTACCAAAGTGCACCGTGCTATTATGTTTGAACAGAGCAAATGGTTGGCGAAATACATTACCTTGAACACGGAAAAGAGAAAATTGGCCCAGAACCCATTTGAGAAAGACTTCTTCAAACTCATGAATAATTCTGTGTTCGGCAAAACCATGGAAAATGTGAGAAAGCGAATCAATGTCGAACTTGTTCACAAAGAAAAGCGGTTCAAGAAACTCGTGGCTAAACCTTCTTTCCACAAATTTAAAATTTTCAACGAAGATTTGACCGCCGTACATTTACGCAAAGTGGATTTACTTCTTGATAAGCCCATTCAAGTTGGCTGCACCATTCTCGATCTCAGCAAAGTGCTTATGTTTGACTTTCATTACAATTACATCATGGTCAAGTATCCCAATGCCAAGTTGTTGTTCAGCGACACCGACAGTCTATGCTATGACATAGAAACGGAAGATATCTACAAAGATATGCAGCAAGATGCTGACCTGTTTGACACAAGTGACTATCCTTCAAATCATTTCCTACATTCCAACGTGAACAAAAAAGTGCTTGGAAAAATGAAGGATGAGACGGCGGGCATCCCCATTGAAGAATTTGTTGGACTCAGACCGAAAATGTACAGTTTGATGTATGGCGGGAAAGAAAAACATACGGCCAAAGGCATCACTCGAGCTTGTCAAAGACGTATGCAACATGTGCAGTATAGAGACAGTTTGCTCAATCAAACTCAAACCATGGCTACAGGACACATTATTCGAAGTCATGACCACCAGCTTTTTTCGGAGAAGTTGAAGAAAGTAGCCCTCTCTCCATATGACGACAAGCGGTACGTGCTGAATGATGGCTATTCCACCTTGGCGCATGGACATTACAAAGCAACGTTATAAAAGGGGGATGTCCTCCAACGTAAGAGTTATTTGAGGTGTGGACATTGAAGCGTGAACATGGAACGTGAAAGTCGTAAAAGATCTGCAACTGATATGGATACTCTTGCAGATACAGTGAAAGACTTAAAAGTGAAAAATCCTACCACCACCATCAAGAAATTGAAAGTGGAGACGACGGCGACGACAGCACCAACACCACAGTCGTGGGATGGAATGCTTTCTCTAGGAAATGGAAGTATATCAGGATTATGAAACAAAGCAATGAAGGAGTGGTAAACATTCGCAAATACCTGAGAGATGAGGGGACTGGAAGAAACCGTCCTACGAAAAAGGGTATTTTGCTGACAATACCTGAATGGAAAATGTTGAAGAAGCAAGTGAAAGAAGTAGATAAAAGGCTTCGCAGACAAGAAGACAGCGCATAACAAGGTGAAAAATCATGAATGCATTCATGTTTAAGAATGGTGCTTACCTTACTGTAAATGAGAGGAATGAAGTCATAATAGGTTCTCGAACAAGTTATCATCAGTTTAAACCAGAAGTGTGGAAAGACTTTAAAAACATACCGCTTGAAGCTGGGTTTGAACGCAGACTTGAAAATAAAGTGGAAGTGTTTGTGACTGAACATGATTCTAACATACGCGTGACATTTTGGAGAAATCTTTTACAGGATTATCCAGCAGATTATAAGGGAGTTGTGCCAGATACACCATATACAGATATGATTCACTTTGATATCAAGAATTGGCGCGCAGTCTTACGATTCCTAGAAGTTATACAACATTCACTGTTTGACATCATCCGAGCATAAAAAGATCTTTGCAGAGAAGACAGCTCATAGTTGATCTGACTGTTGAACGAGATGGAAGACTTTTTATCGGAATATGAACCAATTACACGTGGATTCTCATATCTGAGAAACTTATGTGATGACATTGTGCTAAGACATTTTGGAAAGTATATCATTCTATCCCCTGACGAACAATCCGTGTTGAAAGACCATCTAGAGAAGTTGAGGATACCTGACTTTCTTCTAAAACTCTCAGAGGATTTAGAAGTGCGTGTGACTGACAACTCTCTAGACGTGTTTGTACGATTTCGTCAGTATGACGAGCTTACAGGAGACTACGACTACATCACCCTCAACACAGTGGAATGGTACACTCTGTTACAAGCATTGGATTGGAAAGAACCTGACACTTGAATTCAAAGAGGAAGGAGTGCAACTCATGCGGGGCACCAAGTCCATTGAGCTGACACATCCCATGTGTGTTATGGTGATAGACATTGATATAAATGATCATGGATATGAACTGAAACTGTCTGAACACGAAGATGTTAAAATGATAAAGTTTGGTAATGGACAGTGCTATGCTAGTTTTCATAGCATTTACAAACGCGGATGTAATGTCTATGATACATATATTAATTTAGATTGGTATGAATGGCATTTGTTTATCGATGTATTGAATGGGTTTGTAAAATAAGTATTTTGAAATGTAACTAATTCCTCATGCTATGTTTTGAATAAAGAAGAATGTAAAATAATGTATAACACAATAAAAAGAAAACTTTTATAGAACTGCCTTGTTTTTATTCATAATAAATGAACATTGACAATTACCACAACCAATACACCTATATAATGTCTATATACAAAATCCTTTACCTATTATGAATGACATTTACCACACCTTAACTAATACAACATAGTGATCTATATACATCAATAAAATAATGGTTTATAATGTCTATATACAAAATCTTTGACTACAAAATCACCATCACTTCTTCTTAATACATCAATGATTTCAAAAGGACTATGTCCTCGAGCTCTTTGAATTATATAATACACACAATAAAATCCATATGTAGATGATATCGGTGTTTGTAATCGAACTGAATTATACATGAAATTAAACTTTAAAAACTTATTCAAACGACTGTCTATAGGTAAAAGTCCATAAGAGTCAAAATATTCTACAGGGTCTTTGTCATAATATACTGCCATCCAATGCTCTCCTGGCTCATCATGATCGTCTGTGTTGATGACATAGGCACCGCGTTGTAAAGATGGTAACTGATCCATGGCAAACACACCTTGAAACAAGTCTTTTGTCGCGGCATCATGGGATAGGATGGCTTCTATCTGCTTCGTGTTCATGACTGGTAGTCGAATTGAATGCTACGCTTTGCACTCATTTCAACAATGTTATCAAATTCGGCATACACTATAACATTGACTGTATTTTGCAAGGCACCAGCAAAATTCATTTCTAGTCGCAAATTCCCATGCTTGATAAGGGCATAATGATCATCACCATCATAATCAGGTGTTAAGTCAAACAAAAATAAAGCATAACCTCTAGACCAATCTTCCCGTTTTATAATGGAACTTTTCTCACCATTCAATTTATCAAACGATTTGTAAAGCGTTTCAAAAGCATCAAGATATTTGCCTCGATTTATTTCAAGTTTGAGAGGTTTGGATAGGACTGGTTCACCATCCGTGTAAAGTTGCATATAGTTCAGGAAAAAATCATCAAAATTGTATGGATTTCTCAATACTGTTCCAGCAAAGGCTTCATTATGAACCAGTCCAATGACAATACGTTTGGGTAATTGGCCTAAAAAGATGTTATCTTTCACAAAAGATTGAAATCCAGCTGGAATAGCTAACACTTTACACTCTTTTCTAGTAATAATAAACTTAGCAGGACTTTTCATCAATGCATCCGCATGTCCTAACTGAATACCTGGACTAACCCTCACTTTGCGAATGGTTAAAAACGCATCTCTCACTTCTACTTTATAACCATTATTTGCAGCCATTAATACATATTCATCTTTTTGTCTATGTAAACGTAATTTCATACTAATACCATTGGAAAGATAGCGATCTTGCTCAAACAAATCTACCCTTAAACCGCCTGTGATCGTAAACTCACGGCTTTGACGTGTATACAAATAACGATTATGTAAACCATTATTTGCCTGCAGAGCTACCTCACCACCATCAACATTTACATGAAAACCTGATACATATCTTTCATGATTAGCTCTTTTCACCTCATGACTATTCATTGACCCGGCAGTATCTTTATAGATGAGACGCAGAGAGCGCTCAGAATGGAGACTTTCTTCCGAGTCATGAATGAGATGAGATATGATGCTGGTATAACCATGGGTATTGTTACTATGTGATACCAAACGATCATTTAGAAACAATTCAATATTGGACCATAACCCATTAAACAAATCATTGATACATGATACATTATCATCTACATCACATGGTGTTCCATCAGCCTTTACAATAGTGCATACAATATGAAGTCTGCTGTTCTTTAAATCTAGATATTCTTCTGTACTCGCAGGAATGTAGAATTCTATAGGAGCGCCCTCTCTAATGGTAGTGAGTGGTTGATAGTCGACATTATAACTTTTTTCTACAGCAGTTTGTGTTGGTGGTACGTGAAACCATTCTAATGGAGAAAGGCTACATTCACAAGAATTATTATGAATTAAAGACATGTTTAAAAAATATCTTTCTTATATTTTGTTGATGTTATCCGTTTGGCTGCCTTTCGCTTTCTGACAGGTTTTGCAGGTTGTGCTCTCTTTTGTCCTCCTAACACGTCACCAATCACACGTTGTGCTACTCGGCCTGTAACATCTTTCGCGACATCTTTCGCAGCCTTTTTAAGATGTGGTGCAACGATTTTAGCCTCTGCCTTAAGCAGTGGAATAGCTTTGCGAGCCAATGATCCTAATATTGAACCAATACCTTCTCCATATTGTATTCGTGCTCCTTTAAATCCTGGTAATTCCCCGCCCACTTGACGAAGAAAATGGTTGCGATATGCTGACGGATCGTGTCTATATGCTTTCATAATGCTTTTGGTCGAAAATGAATCCTTAATATTCATTTCTATTGTGTCAAATTTGGATGTGTTTACAGTGACGTAATGAGGTTCTTCATAAGTTTTCATAATAATATCACCATCATACCCTTCAATGGGAACAGAACGTAGCAAAGGAACATAATAATCTCCAACTACTTGTGGCTCAGAAATACTACAATACACATAAAGTGTATAAAATCCATGTTTCACATCGGATTGATGTTCAGCAGGACCGGATTCTCTATACCATCTACCTGGTTTAAATCCTAAAATCTCAGCTAATCCAGTAGAAAAGACAATATCATATTCCTCTTTTAAAATAAGAGAAACTTTTCGACTAATTTTATCATACTTTAACCTAATAGGGTTTGAATTAATAGATTTTTGTAATTCTGCATTTATTGCAGTACATATTTCAGATATGGTTCTGTAGTAACCATATGGAATATAAACTGGATAAAATACATCTGATGATGATGATCGATAATGTAGAGTATAGTCTATTCCTGGCCTCATTGTCGTCCATGTGTGTGGGTATTGAATTTCGGCTAAGGCTACTTCATATTTTCCGTTCAAATATATTGTACGAGGTAAACGAATTTGATAATTAGACGCCTTATTAGTAGAATAATAGTTCAAACTAGCATTGCTGGGCAAAGTGACGTAAAAACTTGTTGACTCCATGATGACTAAATCGTTTATGTGATGTAGATAGACTGAATGTGTATATACATTATGTCTGGCTCACGTCATCTTCACTGTCTTCATGATCTATATTACTGTCTCCATGATCTATATTACTGTCTACTACTTCTCCTTGACAACAAGCGCTTACACACCTAATTTTTACAGGAATAATATTTTTATTTTCATTGTCTTTACAGCAACACCATAACTGTTTAAACCATGTTAAAAAGTTTCCCATCCTTCTGGAAACAACCTTTGTTGACGCTGTTTTATCTCTGTTGCAATATCTTCACGAGTTGTCTTTTTTCCAAAAACAGCTTTTGGGATATAAGCGTCTACAATTTCCTCAATAAACTGCTTCCACCCCTGCGGCGGTTGTCGTCGTTCTTTTCTTCTTGTAGCAACCAAAGCTTCTTTCAACAAATCAATAATGTTGGAATTCTCAATGACATCTCCAGTTTTCAATACAAGTTTATTTTTATCTGTCCATCTCGTACCATGTTTCTTAAGTTCTACCAAAAGTTGTGTTAGTTTTCCATGATACATAGGTTGAAAATAGCTTAGAAACTGTTGCGACTTTTCTGATTTTGCTGTACCAGATGATGTGACAGACTTTTGTCGTTGTTGTTGTGATTGAATTGTTCGTAAATAACGACCAAGAAGTTGAGACATTTCCATTGCCTTCTCACGAGTTCGTTTCCCACGTAAAAGTTTATTCACTTTCGATTTGATTTCACCATCTTTTCCCTTCTTTTCCAACAACATTTTATATTCATATTCAGGAATGAGGACCATTTTCAAAGTATGTTTCATTTTAGCAGCAACTGAGCTAACAAAGGTAATGCAAATTTAGCAATAGCTCCAAGGAATCCTCCTTTCTGATTAACCAACTTCTTTTTTCTTTGAAGGGATATCTTCTTATCTGCTAGAGTGCGAAGGGTATGACGCTCACGCTTGAATTGCTTATACCTTTTTGAGCTTAAGGGTAAATGTCCTCGCAATATATTCAAACAAATTTCAAACAAGCTAGTTAATTCCTCCTAAGTAGCTTGCTCTAACAAGTATTTACGTCGTTTAGGCCCGCTGCGTGCGAGCAAATGAAGAAAAGGTTGATTCGCTTGAATGCGTTTAGACATCTTGACTGCGAATGGTTAAGTGACTTGGTTCTTGCTCATACACTACTTTATCAACATATATGTAATGTGTATCTTTTGGTAAAATGCCTGTACGAATACGTAGTTGATCATTTGTCTTCGGCTTCAAGTCAATGAATAAATAGCCATGAGGTTAGCTTGTAGCATCTTGATAGGCTTCTATGAGAAAATGAGATTTTCCAGGATACATTTGTCGCGCTAATGTACTTATTTGTTGACTATCTCTAGGATTTTTAAACAGAATGATGTAATGTGTATTCAAACTAATATTTCGCATTTCTCTACCATGATGAAATAAATTATGCACAATAAAAATAATGCTGAGATTTTGATGGCTGCTGCCTACACTAAAGAGGCGTGTCATACGCTCATCACTATGACATTTAGTCATTAAGTCATCTATGATGAGTAAGTTTGGTTTTTTCGGGTTAAAGCGCTCTTCAATGTCGTCTGGAATGCCTTGGTAAAATTCTACACCTTTCATTCCCTTGTGCAAAGGTTGATCTGCTGCATAGAGCCATAAAATGGTTTTTGGAGAGGGTTTAATTAAATTTTGTTCTAGAATTTCCTTCACCAGAGAAGTTTTACCACTGCCTGTAGGTCCAGAGACCAAACATGTAAATGGATGCTTCATTTTTGAATGTCTGTTTTTTTACCCAACTGTTAAATTTCTTTGGCCAGCCTAACCACTTGACAAATAATTCTTTTACACCTAGCCTTTTTCATGTTTTCAAGACCTGTTCAATCCTGTAGATAGATTCAATATCTTTTGAAACAGCTTGCAATTCTTCTTCATAGAAATGACCATCAATATCTTCGTCTAAAAAGTCTTTCACACGATATAGGTGCATTCCTTGCTTCTTATAACGATGTGTGATAATGAACACTTCTTGTGTCCATTTTATATGATAATCTCGTTGAAACGTATATTTCAAGTGAGAAATGCGAACATGTTGACCAATTTTAAATTTGTAAGGTTTTTTCTTCTTCTTTGGTTTCAATTTCAATTTGTCTACATACATATACTTCCACACTTTAGATTCATTTTCCTTTCGAATATCTGCTGGAGCATACTTATTAGGGAGAGAGCCATGTGGTCTATGGTTGTAATTGTATACCAATTCTTGAAGGATGTCTACATACCGATAAGTTTGATTATGTAGAAAATATCGATACATCATTCCCTTTAGAGTACGAATGACTCTCTCAGCAAAGTTGGCTTTAGTTTCATTCTTTGTCGTATAAGCATGAATTCCCTCATTCTTCAAAAATGCTTTTACCCATCTGTTTTTAAATTCAGTTCCTTTATCTGACCTTAGAGTTCGCGGTCTTCGACGTGTTTCATGAAAAATATTCTGGAAAGCTTGTATGACGCTGGTATGTGATTTGTTAGGTATTGGCTGCACCCACAAATATTTCGAAAACACATCAATGACAACTAATAAAAAGCGGGTGTCATCGTTATAAGAGGCTAGGTTTCCCATGTCAGCCAAATCAATATCCCACATGTCATCAATACCGCGTGTAATGACATGCTGCCTTTTAAACCTATATTTTACAGGTTGTAGCAAACTGAATGCATCTTGATTCTGTAACCATGTCTTCACTTTGGAATGAGTAATTGGTTGATCATGGTTTTTTAATATGTGATAAAGTTTGTAAGGACCAGCAAATGCACCGGGTTGACCAGGTTTAAAGTAAATATTGGTTAAGTATTCCTTCCACGTTGACATGTTAACACTAAATGAAAAGCACTTGTACACATACGCCACATTTTATTTCACCTCATACCTCAATCAACATATATTACATTTTATTTCGTTGTCCAATAAACACATCTTACATGTTTTTATAAATCAAGTATAGACACAATAGTGTGAATAATTGGCGTCCATTCATCTTCAATGCATACTAACCAACTACTTAATTCATCAAATGTTATAGCATTTAACCCATACTTCTCACAACGTTTGTTGGCATTGTCTAACACTTTATCTAAATGAATATAATATTTAGCTTCATTCCAATATGTATAGACACTTGCGAAATGGCAAGTATGTTCTTGTCACTCTTCATTTTGACAAGCAGGACATAATAAATATGCAAATTTTTTTACAGCTAATAACATTTCTTCACAATATTTTTTTGCACAATATACTGTTTCAATGTAATGTCCGCCATTATACTGCAATATACATTAACCACTCTCTCACTTCATCAAACAGTCTTGGATCAAATCGAGCAAAGTGAAATGCTGCTTCCACATCAAAATTCTCAGCTCCGTCAATGTCACCACACTCTTTGATGAAATCCTCGCGTAAGTTTGACAAGTTCAGCGCTAAATGAGCAAGTTCCCAATAGATGCTAAAGTGTTGTAGTTGTTGTTGAACAGATCCAAAACGTTCCAGTTCAGTTAACATGTAGTTCACATACTTCTCCTTAAAACACGTTTCTACATCCATCCTACATGTTCATATGGCACGTCTGCACACTATGACGGCTGGCGAGTAAATGATTTTCAAAAAGGTGATACTGTTAGCGAACCACACGTGATACAGAAGTTGTCTGGTTCACACATCTTACAATTGTACTTGTGACAGTGACAATCATAATCACTGGCATATCCACAAGCGCCGCAATATTCACACGTAAGTTTAAGCTGATTTTGCACGTTCATGTTCTCCATTCAACTTCAGCCAGTCTTTTCTTGGATAGTTTTGACACCTTCATCCGATTATCCTTTAGCAGTTTGATGACAGTTTTCACACCATGGCATTCTGTACATGGCTCAGGTTTGGCGAAAAAGACTGAGTTGATGTTATCCAACTCCTGAAGCAGGGTCTCCCATTCACCGTCATTCATGTTGATGTAATAGTTGTATTCTTTCCCTTCAAACAGCGATGTGCGCACAAAACTCACATAGCGCATGTCTTGGTATGAAATGACTTCAAGCCACTTCATCTGCATAAGTACAGCCAATGTCGCGTAAATTTTTCAAGTTTTGACACATAATATTCCACAAAGATGGCGATAAAGCAAGCCATTTCTCTCCACGTTTGATTCGAAGAAATTGCCCAAATTTTCCACGCTCCACAGTAATGGTTAAGTTGACACTAATTTTAAAACTGCTTGTCTTCTCCATGGCTGCACAATGTAATGATGACTTTGAGTCCACTCCTTTTATACCCAAATATCTGCTGAGTTAGCTCCCTTTTCAAACATCTTGCAAAGTTTTGAATTCACTTCAACTCGTCCATGGTTGAAGCGAACAAGTTCTGATACATTCGTCGTCAATGGAACGTCATCATCATAATGTAAAATAATTCTATAAGCTACATCTAACATGAGTTCAGCTGCCCAAATTGTATTGGCGTTGATAAATGCTGATTCAATGTCATAGGTGTTTCCTGGTAAATTCAGGTCTTCACATTCCCTCAGAAATGAGTGGATGAAACGATCTCTTGGAATGGTCTTTCCAACAGCTTCCCAATGTAGATGCAAATTCTTCACTTGTAAAATGCAATCCCGTTCAAATTTAGGAAGCATTGAAAACACATAGTCAATATAGTTTACTTTGAACACATCATCCATAGTCTCTACACATCTGTCTACATGTACTAATACCTTTGAGGTCCGTTCTTTTATACCCAGCCATTTGCTGAATCAAGCTTTTCAAACTTCTTACAAAGCTTTGAATTCACTTCAACTCGTCCATGGTTGAACCGAACAAGGTCTGATGCATTCGTCGTCAATGGAACATCATCATCATAAAGTAAAATGATTCTTGCAGCTACAACTAACATGAGCTCCACTGCCCAAATTGTATTCGCGTTGATAAATGCTGAATCAATGTCATAAGTTGATAGTATATGTAAATGTTCACAGTCACGTAGAAACGAGTGGATGAAAGAATGACTTGGAATAGCCTTTCCGACAGCTTCCCAATGCAGATGTAAATTCTTCACTTGCTGCATCCAATCCCATTCAAAAGCAGGAAGCTTTGAAAATACATAGTTAGTATAATTCACTTTGAAGATGTCGTCCATAGTCATACATCTGTCAAGAAGTAATGCTGACATTGTGAAGTATTTTCTCGTCACACAATCTCCACTTGTTAACTTGTTGACAGAATGTATTACTAGTTGACTAGTTGGTATGTTTCACTCATGCTTTTATACTACTTCCATGTAATCAAAATATGGTGTGTAACTTTGTTCAAAAATTGTTAAAAATGTTGTAGAGCTGCACAGCAGAGACATCTAGCGGTGAAGCCAAAATGGTATTCATCCGCGAAATAACACAAGAAATAACTGAACAAAATGGTGAAATTTTCATGTAAATCGGTCAAGCATAACAAAAGTTATCCCAGTTTTAAGTTAAAATGGCTACATGCTATAGATATGTATACAGCCAGCTGCGCAAGTAGCCCATGATTACTTTATAACAAAATTTTACATAACACTGAATCAAATGGTGAAAATGTCATACAAATCGGTCAACTATAACGAAAGTTATCGCAATTTTAAGTAAGAGGGGGGGGGGGAGTTCATGAAAACCTAAGTTGCGCAGAATGATGTGAAACATATAACTATGCCAAAATCACAAAATTTTACTAGCCCTGGGGGGGGGGGGGGGGAGGTCGTACAAACCAAACTTCTTCAGAATCGTCTGAACCATATAACTATGCTGAAATCACAAAATTTTACTAGCCCTAGGGGGGGGGGGGGGTCATACAAACCAAACTTCTTCAGAATCGTCTGAACCATATAACTATGCTGAAATCACAAAATTTTCTTAGCCCGGGGGGGGGGGGGGTCCTCAAAACCGAAGTTGTTCAGAATCGTCTAAAACATATAACTTTGCTGAAATCGCAAAATTTTCTTAGCCCTAGGGGGGGGGGGTCATCAAACCCGAAGTTGTTTACAATGGTCTCAAAGATATAACTATGCTGAAATCGCAAAATTTTCTTAGCCCTGGGGGGGGGGGGTCCTCACATTTTCTTACCGGTGACAGTCGACCCCTAGGGGGGGTCCTCACCTCTGACAGTAGACCCCTGGGGGGGGGAGGGGGGGCTGTGGTAGAACTGTCGTTTTCCTACTACTTTCCGTAGTTACGGGGTCTTGAGAACGTACTCTGGACCACAATACATCATAGGACAGGCAATTGCATTCCCTGTATAAATGCAATTAGGAAAGTGCCAGGTCGTACTCCGGAGTGAGAACATGCCCCGGTGCACAATGAATCACAGAGTTAACTTATTGCAATTCTGAAAACAAGTCGAGATTGCAATTGAATAGATCATAACTATTTTATTAATTGCAATTATTATGAGATATGTGTGATTGCAATCTGATCCATTGATGATAACACAACAAAAATATTAATGACATGAAAGCCTTACCCAAATCGTTCATTGATCGTAACATAAAAAAAAAAACATCAATCAGATGAAAGATTTTCAACAGAACTGTGAAAAATTAAATAAAAAAGCAACTTAAAAAATTTCAAAATACCGCCAAAAGTCCCACCGCCAAATGTGCTAAACCGCCATTTGCCCGACCGCCAAATGTCAACCGCCAATTGTGCTGTTCCCCAGCTCGGTACCCTTTTTCTTCTCTTTTTCCAGAAAACTCCTCCGACAGTGTTTGACGGAGGAAGACAAAATTTAGTACATGTGTAGAGGATGACAACGACTCCATGACTCTGTAAATGCTTTTGACCTCAACCGTTCAGGTAAAGGTCAAATCGGGGTCAAATTTATTTTTCTGCAAAATGGTTTGCAGAAAACTCCTCGTAGAATTTGAGCCAGTGGAGCTCCATACCAAGAACACTTAAAGATAGTCATAAGTTGTATGTGAAACCGAAAATATTTTTGACCTTGACGGCCAAGGTCAAGTTTTAAGTTGGGTTAAATTTTTTTTCAAAACGCCTATTTATCACGAAGATAGCTCTCAGATCCTAGTTTGAATAGATATAAGTATTCATTACGTGATAACCATGTATTCCGAATTTTGATCTTGAGGGTCAAAGTCAAACGTCACGTTACCTCATGTACCGTTAAAGATAGGACAATATATCTCGAAAAGAGTTACAGACGAAGCGATTTTGAGCTCATTTTTGACACTCTGGGCATAAACAATGTTACATAAGAGGAACGTCAGTGACCATGAACTCCTTGGCCCCGGTCAAGGTAAAAAACCACAAGTTGACTATTATCTCGAAAACGGTTAGAGATGTAGCGATTTTGAGCTCATTTTCAAGCCTTTGGATCTATATAACCTATATAACCTTGACCTCCCCGGTCACGGTCAATGTCAAAAAGCGGAAGTTGACTATTATCTCGGAAAAGGTTAGAGATAGAGCAATTTGGATCTCATTTTCGATCCTTTAGGCCTAAACAACCTTACATAAGAGGTACCTCAGTGACCTTGACCTTCTCGGTTACGGTCAAGGTCAAAAACCGGAAGTTGACTATTATGTCGAAAACGGTTGACCTCATTTACGACCCTTTGGGCTTAAGCAACGTTACATTTCGAGCTCATTTCCGAAAGTTGAGCATTATTTCGAAACATTAAGATTTTCGACACTTTGGGCCTAACCAACATTAGACAAGGAGTATCTCGATGTTTTTGACCATCTTGGTCACAGTGTAACCCAAAAATTTCTTTTGTTTTTTCGTGTTGGTCATTCCGCTATCTAGTGGAAGTCGATCTAGTTCGGGAAGTTTGCCTTTTTTTCTATATTTACTCCCTCCCCGCCCCCTTCCGTTTCCCTCCCAAACTTGTCGGACTGAATTCGGCACGCGTATAGAGGGGAACGAGGTGTTGCCTATTTTATCTTGACCTTAAAGGTCAAAATTTATGTTAAAGTTATTTTTTGTTTAAAACATTTTTTTCGGAGGGGCGGGGGGGGGGGGGAGGTTAAATTGTGTTTTTAAGTGGGTGTTTTGTCAGTATAATGTCCGTAACTTTTACCAAAGTTATCATAGGGATAGTCAAGAAAAGTGCATGGAATCATATACGGCTGTTTCGTTTGTGTTTTTTTTTATAGTTTTTTCAGTTTGGGTCTGGCCAGGTAATATTAGATTTCCATCGTTTGGTACAAAATAAACAAAACAGTAAATATTACAAATTTTCTTTTATTAATATTTTCCTATCAAAACTATAAATATCAATAACTACCTGCTGCACTTAAACAACAAACACTATATTCAACTCATTCACCGTAGCAGCTTATATATACGCAACGACACTTCAAGTATTATCATATAATAAAATACGTGTAATATAATAGCAAATGATATTAACACATGAAGTATTAAATTACGAAGCAGGCTATAGGGAGGGGGAGGGGGAGATGCGTGTATAGCACGTGGCGCCTGTCCTCCACCAATAGAATAATACTTTCTAATAAATGCGTTACACTGCACTACATTGTGATGTCACAATCATTTGTTCTTGGCAGCCTCATTCTCTCCCCCCCATCCCTCCCCCCTCCACACAACCATCAGTCACCACCTCCATCCTCTCTGTTTGTCGTCTTATACTGGTAAAACCAATCTGAAGTATTTCTTAGAGTATCAATCAATGAAATCTCTTTAAGCACACGTACACACATACTCCTCACGCTCCCCCCCCCCCAGCAACAAATAACACCTAAACATCGGTCCCTATTTAAAACATATATATTAACGAGGACCACGGTTTGACGAAAGTCAAATCAGTAAACGCTTGGTCAAAATTAAAATAAAACATGGGCATCAGAGATCCAAAGCCCTCAGCCAGTCAGAACATACGAAACAAGGAAAATAGTGGGTTTGAGGCCGGCCAAAGGCTCAATCACTAGCACCTAAAAGAAAAAAGGGTGGCAGTGCTTTAAGATGAACATAAAACAAAAAAAAAACATTTGCCATGAGAAAGTCCAGCTGAGCCACTGTTCTTGGTCAGATATGGTTGATAATATTGGCTGAGGGCTTTTCATAATCATGTATCCTGCTAAAAACTGACCTGCATATAAGCGTGAATTTAACATGCCTGGTGCAGAGCCCACCCCCCCCCCCCCCACCCCTCCATCCATCCCATCTCGACCGTGTGATTTTTTTAAAGACTTTCGAAGCTTCTGTTTTACACTTTGACCGTTATGACTAGAAATTCGAAATAGAAATAGAAATTCAAAAACTACATCGAAAACTTTATGACAATTGATGATATATATATATATATATATATATATATATATATATATATATATATAATATTTATTGTACAATGATGCATTAAAATGATGCACACAGAAATGCACGCTATTGAATTTAAAGTCTATTAAATTTTTATCCTGCTCAGCTGCACACAAGTTCAATTGATCTCGAGCTATATTGCATGCACGCACATGTACTTATTTTAGCAATGCGCCAATTAAAGCCTCCACTGTGTTTACAGAAGGTCTCAGCTGTGAGGTAACAGCCAACTATGCACAGCCTTTCCCTCAGTGCAAAAGAAAGGAAAAATTATCCTGTCTTTGCGTATTGATTTGACCTTGAAAACAACCTTAATAATAAATAAAAAATATTTCTAGAATTAGTTTACGTCAAGTTCTATATACTGCGAAAGTTTGGTATCAATCGGACCATTATTTTCTGACGAGTTGTGATGACAAAATGACGGCCGTAATACCAAAGCATTTAACTCTTCGCAAGACTTCGTCTTGTAAAGTGTTAATGATACAAGAAAGACACTGTTTAAAAACGCTGGAATGACTGGCTGCGACCCCGTTTACAGCTGTACATCGCAAACCCCAGAACAAGGCAAACAGAGCCCTAGGATCTTTAACGTCGTTTTTTCTCCAGTAATACCAAATGATGCTCTTATCTGATCTGTAGCCGCCCGACTGATAATTTCAAAGAGATCTAGCGAATTTCACGGAGTAAGTTAAATAGACCGAAAGCGAATTGTGAAGGCTTCTTATTGCTGAAGTTATGTCTAAGCGTTAAGTCATGAATCTTGAACTATTGAAGCAGAAAAGGCACGAATTTACATTTTGACGGATATGGACTGTGTTAGACTTTTAATTCAGTTCAAAAGAATATTTAATAAAATACAAGCTATTGATTAGATGCAGCACCACTGTCCCGAGCATTATGCAGTTAATATCATTATAGTGTTTTTTTGTTCTTGTTTATTTGAGGGCAACAGCTATATACATGCAGCAATTCAGATTATAACATTTTAACTATCTCCGTGTTAACACTGGCGCGCTACACGAAAAGTGAGTTCTCATTCAGGAGAAAGCCTGTAGATCCACACGATGCGCCACTCACATTATTTATCAGCCAATGAACGTTCCCGAATAACAAACAAGGACTGCTCCTTGCTGTAATTAGGGGATTTTATTTACCAACAAAATCCTTATAATTAGTTTACTTTTTGCTGCAGTATCAAAAAATTAAATGCTATCAACCACATTAATATGTAATAAAAGCTAATATTATGACTTGAACGGCGAGGAAGATTATGTGTGAGACAAATATGTGGTAACTCTGATATGGGATAAGTCTGATATAGGGTAAGTCTGATATGGGGTAAGTCTGATATAGGGTAAGTCTGATATGGGGTAAGTCTGATATGGGGTAAACCTGACACCAATAGGAAAGCAAAATTTGGAAGCTTAAACCAATTTGTGAACATGAATACATTTACGCAGCTCAAGTTGCTTAACTGAAGGCAAGAAAACTAATAAAGAAAAAAAAAAACAAACAAAAAAATCAGTATTTTCTGCTGAACTGCTGAATGAACAATTTTGATTTGAATGAATTCTTCTGCATATCTCCTTGTCGTAAAACAAAGCGCCACATTCGGCCACACACACAAAAGAGTGGCTACAATTATTCATATCGCCTCTAAACACCTCTGCCTATTGACGGCGTCTTTTAACCAAACTGAATTTCGCTACACAGTAGCAAAGTACCACCTACTTCCAATGCTAGAAGGTCATAGACAAAATATATTTAGTCCAAAGCAAATCTATAACTGTTTCAAGATAATTATCAGATTCTGGTTTTTATCTTGAACGACGTGATCGAAGTTCGTATAGTGCAACCTCTTTCAGGCACAAATGACCAATATAAGTTCAAAATCGTGCTAATCGATTTCATGGCAATGAGGAACTTCTGGTTGTTGACCTTGGCCATGACCCGGAAGGAGGTCAAAGTTACCGAGGTATTTCTTACATAACGTCTTTTAGGCCCGAACCGATCGAAAATAAGCTCAAAATCGTTTTGTATCTAACCGTTTTCCAGATAATGGTAAATCTTTCTCTGAGGATTTTCGCTATACAAAGGTGACATGATCCAAAATGTTCCTTACTGAAGCCTCTAAGCGTTAAGTCATAAATTCTTTAAATCTTAAACCATTTAACAACAAAATGTACAAATTCACATTTGGATGAATATTGAATATGCTATTGTTTTAATCCCATTAAAAACAATATTTAACCAAAAATAAATTGTATTTTTCAGTAAAATACAAAATAAAGCAGGTAGTTGACTGAATTGAGCACCACTGTCTCAACTAATATCAGAGCAGTTCTGTTTCTGTTTGTTTGTTTGTTTGTTTGTTTTTTTTTTCTTTGTTTTTTTTTCCATTTGCTTATTTCAGGTTCGTTTCAGAAACTGCACGTTTTGACAAAAATGTACAATTATTGTTTTTACTCTGCAGAATGTAGATCGATGCCCAGATTTGTTCAATATAAAACATTGACATTAAAATTTCCTAATTGATTTTGAGCAGCACCGAAAGTGTTGTTTCTAACTCACGTATTATCTGAATATTCCTATTGACTATCGGCACGTTGCATTTCAAACTCTGAAAGGTCTCATAATGTACACCAATTACAACATCAATTAATGAGTTCCCTTTCTCCTGGAGTATCGTCAAATTAAATGCTAACAACTATGGAATGCCGTTTTCACATTTATTAGTGAATTATTGATATCAAGAATTAATTTTTGATCTAAAAATCCCTATTTTGATATCAAGAATTCATTTTTGCTATCTGTAATTGTATTTTTGATATCTCTAAATGTATTCTTGATCTCAAAAAATAATTTTTGATATCAAGAAATATTTAGAGATATCAAGAAATATTTATTGATATCAAAAATGATTTAATGATATCTAAAATTGATGTTTTGAGATCAAAAATTCAATTTTTGATAGCAAAAATGAAATATTTGATAGCAAAATATATCAATTTTTAGCTCAATTATTGATTTTTTATATATTGATATCAAGAATTTTATTTCAGATATCATTATTTCAGACTGATACTTTTTTTAATTTGTATTTTGAAATCTGCAAACGATTTTTTGATCTCAAAAACTGATTCTTGATATCAAAATATCAGCCTATTTTTTTAATAAAAAATTCAGAAACACGCATCTGTAAATAAATACCGGGTGTGCTTGTATATGGAATCTTTATTTTAAGTTTTTACTATACAAAAAAGAAGCAATTAATGAGATCAAAAATTGTGTCGTTATTATTGATGTCAATAATTCAAATTTTCATCTCCAAAATTTAATTGACGATTCGTTATATTTTATGTGAATGTGTGTCTCCCGTAAGATTTTTAAGGTTTGTAGACTTGATTTTTTTATCTCAAAAATAAATTTTTACCCTCTAAAATTTAATTATTGATAGCAAAATATAAATTAATGAGATCTACATTGATTTATTGAGATCTCTAAATATATTTTGATATCAAAAATAAGCATTAAATGTTAAAACGGCATTCCATAAACAACTACATTTTTTAAAAAAGCTTAATATTATGACTTGGAGAGCTAGTAATAGTATACCTAAGCCTGATACAGTCTGACCCTTTATATATATATATATATATATATATATATATATATATATATATATATATATATATATATATATATATATATATATATATATATATATATATATATATATATATATATATATAGTGTTAAACTGTTTAATGAACAACGTTTACATGACTAGTGCTTTATTAGCACCATTTTCATAAAATGACTGCTTTTTAAGCATCAGTTTCATAAAACAAAGATACGTCGGGACTTTTTTTCGTGATTTTACATCCCACTGTGAACTGATACCAAAAATGTCCTTTGATTTCACTTAAAAAAACTAATCATAAATTACCGATTTAAAAAAAATACAATTCCAGCTGTCGTCGAGAAAGTCTTCTTACTTTTCACATTCTGTCTTTCTTGTTTTGATTACACTTTTTTGGCCGATATAAACCGATAGCAGTGGCATTTAATCATTTAATTAATTTATCGTAAGTAATTTAATTACAAAATCAGTTTATTTCTCACACCCTATTGTTCACACACGTGATCACAGTCATGTATCGTCTCGGAAAAATCTCATGTATGACAAGCTTTTTGTGAAAAGTAAAACAAAATCAACATGCATGTAACAATAACAAGTACATAAACAAACAAACAATTAACAAAAACTACAAGACGTTAATACGGCTTATGCAGGTTTCACAAATCATTGCACAAACTTGTTGTAGCGAGTCGCGCCAGTATCAACGTCCAAGAGAAGCAGCCTCGAATTTCATTGCAGTCCCCGTACACGCTGCGACTTATCAAACCATTATCAAACCCAAAGCAATGAACTAAGCCAACTACAAGCTGTTAATACTGGGATAAATGTGCAGGTAACTATGTGAGTGTTAAGTGCTATGGATAATCGCAGTGAGGTAGCGTAATATAGGATGGCAGCTCTGTGGTTTTCAGCTCTGTGTTCTCTGCAACAAAGAAAACAAAAGAAAAAAAGTATTCAACGGATGAAAGGTCTAATCAGTGTGTCTGAATAAGAGGACCATTCGGCCTGTCTCTGTAAGGAACCATTCGGCCTGTCTCTGCAAGGGACCATTCGGCTTGTCTCTGTAAGGGACCATTCGGCATGTCTATGCAAGGAACCATTCGGCCTGTCTCTGTATCGGACCATTCGGTTTGTCTCTGTATCGGACCATTCGGCCTGTCTATGTAAGGAACCATTCGGCTTGTCTCTGTATCGGACCATTCGGCCTGTCTCTGTATCGAACCATTCAGCCTGTCTCTGTATCGGACCATTCGGCATGTCTCTGAAAGGGACCATTCGGCTTGTCTCTGTAAGGAACCATTCGGCCTGTCTCTGTATCGGACCATTCGGCATGTCTCTGTATCGGACCATTCGGCATGTCTCTGTAAGGAACCATTCGGCCTGTCTCTGTATCGGACCATTCGGCCTGTCTCTGTATCGGACCATTCGGCCTGTCTCTGTATCGGACCATTCGGCATGTCTCTGTAAGGGACCATTCGGCTTGTCTCAGAAAGGAACCATTCGGCCTGTCTCTGTATCGGACCATTCGGCCTGTCTCTGTATCGGACCATTCGGTATGTCTCTGTAAGGGACCATTCGGCATGTCTCTTTAAGGAACCATTCGGCCTGTCTCTGTATCGGACCATTCGGCCTGTCTCTGTATCGGACCATTCGGCATGTCTCTGTAAGGGACCATTCGGCATGTCTCTGTAAGGAACCATTCGGCCTGTCTCTGTATCGGACCATTCGGCATGTCTCTGTAAGGGACCATTCGGCCTCTCTCTGTAAGAGACCATTCAGTTTGTCTCTGTAAGGGACCATTCACTGTAAACTAGAGCATCAGTGAGGCAGGATCCCCCGTGTAACACATAATGTCACTGGATGTTAGTAAATTCAATGAAATTGAAAATCCTACGTTGTCTAACAATGTTTGGTCGATTTTAAAAATAAGACTACGCACGTTGCACATTTGCTTATATATATATATATATATATATATATATATATATATATATATATATATATATATATATATATATATATATATATATATATATATATATATATATATATATATTCACTGCAAAAAAATTCACATTTTGGATCGAATAGTTTCGGACAAAATCTATCCCTCTCCAAACAGGTTTACATGAACAAGTTTTTCCAAGGACAAAGTCCCAGCTTACGAAAAGTGATAAGACCAATTCCAGTGCGCATGTTTTTCGGCTTGCGTTGATGTGCGGTTCGCATTTGGGACCCGTGTGCATGTTTTTTTTTATCTTGCGTAGATGCGCGATTTGCATTTCAGTCCAAACACATGTTTACTTAACTTGCGTTACTGTGTGATTCGAAGTTCGGACCAGTGCGCATGTTTATTCAACTTGTGTCGATGCGCGGTTCGCATTTCGAGTCAGTGCGCACGTTTATTTGGCTTGCGTTGATGGGCGGTTCACGTTTCGGACCACTACGCATGTTTTTTTAAGTTGCGTTGATGCGCGATTCTTACTTTAGACCAGTGCGTATGTTTGGCTAACATGCATTAATGCGCGTTTTGTATTTCGGACTGGTGCGCATATTTATTTAACTTGTGTTCATGAGCGGTTCGCATTTCACACCAGTGCGCATGTTTGTTCAACATCCGTTGATTCGCGGTGTGCATTTCGGACCAGTGGGCATATTTATTTAACTTGCTTCGAAGCGAGATTCGCATTTCGCACCAGTGCGCCTGTTTAACTTTCATTGATGAGCGGTGGGCATTTCGGACTGGTGCGCATGTTTATTTAACTTGTGTTGATGCGCGGTTCGCATTTCGGACCAGGGCGCATGTTTATGGAACTTCCTTCGATGAGTGGTTCTTATTTCCGATCAATGAGCATGTTTTTTAACTGTAGGGGGAGATGCATTTTGAAACAAAAGTTTACCAAATAAACAAGTAACTAACTAACGGACGCCGTCTGCAAACCGATAGGTATACCCTACCTTATGTGTAAGTTGGCAAGTTTTAGCCGATTTCAAAAATAATACGGCAATGCACATCTACAATATATGTATTTTCACTGCATAAAATTTCAGAACGCTGATCGGATATTTTCGGGAACTCCGTGCTAAGAAATTTCCTGAAAAACAACCATTTTTGACAAATCATATTTTTGAGAATTTTTGGCCGATTTCAAAAATAATACGACGTTGCACACCTTCAATATATGTTCTAATCGTATGCCACAGGCAAAAGCTATAGGTAAATACTTTCGGAAATATAGCCCGGACACGAGGGCGAACGAAAGCGGACACATAGACGGACGGACGGACGGACAGATGGACAAACTGAAACCTGTATCCCCTCGTTACACGGGGGATAAATATAATATACTAACTATATGCTACCACATAGCCACCACATATTACCACATAGCTACCATGTGTTACCGCATATCAACCATATAGTAACTACCTGTTATCACATAGCAACCACAGGTGACCACACAGCAACCATTTCTTACCACATAGCAACTTAATGTTGCCACATAGCAACCATATTATACCGTAGACATAATTTTATAATTGCATCAAGATATGGTTTTGCAATGAATACAGCAGTGCTTAGAATATGGTTAAGATGTGGTGACCATAAAATCAAAATAAAGCATAGTAAAACGTATGTGTTTGCCGTGGATAACATAGCTACCACATTGTCGTGTGCAGTAGGCGAAAAATATTCCTCATGAAATTCTCGAAAATTTTTCTGTTTTAGATGTTTATACAATAAATATACCTGTGTCAACCGCCAAATTTGAAAGATCTTTATTGGACGCGGATTGGTTGAGAGAAGGTACTGTGGGTTCGAACTCCTTTAGCAAACTTCCGGTCTCCGAGACTCCCGTGTTCAGTTTCAAGGGAGAATGGCAGTAAGGGCATCGTTGCAATCTGTCTTCTACAATAAAGAACATATAATGTACCGTAGAACCCTTGAATAGCGACCCTCGTAAGCACCGCAAATGCAGTCTTAAAAAGGTTGTCTCATTTTAAAATAGAAGCACATAGCAACGGGGCAAGAGAGGGGGTGGGGTGGAGCTGGGGGAGACAGGGGTCGCTCCTATAGTTAGGTAACTAGGTACGTGTTGGCGAAACACCTCCTTTTTCATCGGGAGTTGATGATCTTTTCGAAATGACCTCATTTGACAACAACTATATTTACACAAAACACGCTAAATATATGTGTATGTAAATATAATGCTGGACAGACATATTAAGCATTCTGTATTGTGTGCTTTGCAAAGTGCATCGGTAGGATATGCGACAAACCGATAGTTGGACGGACAGAGTAGTCCTAAAATACCCCACCGCCCTTCCCCTCCCCCATCCACCTCAGGCTGTCCTTATCTAGACTGAAAAACTATTCGACATGCAAGTTTATCTATAAATAACGAACTGAATTTTTTTATGCACCAAAACACCCCCCCCTCTCACACACACACCCATCCCCAGCCCAAAGCCCGGGCCAGCTTACGCGAAATGTGTGACTTCATCCTTGGAGCATAATACCTGCGGACACAAAGGCCCCAGACCACAACCCCTCCCCCCCCCCTCCCTGCGAGGTATTTTTGGATGCCTATCCCTCTTCTCCTACCGCCCTCCCAACCCTGTACCCCTTAATTTGTAGCTGCCCACCACCCCTCAGCTTAGTACTTTGTAGATGCCCCCATCCTTTTAAAACGTAGGTGCTTTATGGATTATTATGCGCATTTTTTGTATAGCGCAGACAAGTCACTTGATCTGTGCGCTTAACAATTTACTAAGTAATATATAAAACAGTACGTAATAAATTGATAAAACATTACAATTAGAACTAAAACAGACAGAGAATAAATATTAACTACAGTACTTGGCACAATACTTGATACTCTCTGACTAGAGGAACGATTTAACAATACTGATGGTAAGCTAAATAAAACAGATATCCAACCAGAAAAGATGTCCAACCCTCCCTTCCCCTCCCCCACCCCCTACCCTGAGAATACCTACTTTATGGATGAACCCTTACCAGCTTGAGCGACGTTATTCTCGCCGTATTTGTCGTGTGGCATGACGTTTGCAAGTGAGGGCATAGCTTTCTGTGGTTGTGATGGAATGCTTCCGTGATCCGAAATGCCGCACTGAGATCCGCTGCCATTTTCGCACGGTGTTGAGCCTGTAAGAATTGATGTTTAATATAACTGTTTTATACCCGAGAATAGCAAGCCTATTCGCACTGTCATATGCCATATAGAGTAGAAAACTCGATAACAGCTCTAAACTAGACCGAATTTCGCTACACGTAGCGAAATAGTACCCACTTGCAAGGGCAGAGACACAACATATTTGGTCAAAGACACATTTTTCAGTGTTTCGACATAATTGTCAGCTTCCGGATTATTATCTTGAACGACGCCATCGAGGTGAATATAATGTAACCACATTTGGGCACAAATAAATCAAATTCAGTTTTCTAACCGTTTTTGAGATACTGGCAAATTTACAGTTTTTGACATTGACCATGATGGAGGAGTTCAAGATCACCGAGGTACCTCTTATATAAGGTCTTTTTGGCTCAAAGGGTCGAAAATGAGCTCAAAATCGCTCTATCTCTAACCATTTTCGAGATAATAGTCAACTTTCGGTTTTTGACCTTGACCGTGACCCAGAAGCTTAAGGTCACCGAGGTACCTCTTATGTAACGTTGTTTAGGCCCAAAGGGTCGAAAATGAGCTCAAAATCGTTCTATCTCTAACCGTTTTCGAGATAATAGTCAACTTCCGGTTTCTGACCTTGACCGTGACAAAGAAGGTCAAGGTCACCGAGGTACCTCTTTTGTAACGTTGTTTAGGCCCAGAGGATCGAAAATGAGCTCAAAATCGATCTATCTCTAACCGTTTTCGAGGTAATAGTCAACTTCCGGTTTTTGACCTTGACCGTGACCCAGAAGGTCAAGGTCACCGAGGTACCTCTTATGTAACGTAGTTTAGGCCCAGAGGGTCGAAAATGAGCTCAAAATCGCTCTATCTCTAACCGTTTTCGAGATAATAGTCAACTTACGGTTTTTTGACCTTGACTGTGACCCAGAAGGTCAAGGTCACCGAGGTACCTCTTATGTAACGCTGTTTAGGCCCAGAGGGTCGAAAATGAGCTCAAAATCGCTCTATCTCTAACCGTTTTCGCGATAATAGTCAACTTCCGGTTTTTGACCTTGACCGTGACCCAGAAGGTCAAGGTCACCGAAGTACTTCTTATGTAACGTTGTTTTGGCCCAGAGGGTCGAAAATGAGCTCAAAATCGTTCTATCTCTAACCGTTTTCGAGATAATAGTCAACTTCCGGTTTTTGACCTTGACCGTGACCCAGAAGGTCAAGGTCTCCGAGGTACCTCTTATGTAACGTTGTTTAGGCCCAAAGGGTCGAAAATGAGCTCAAAATCGCTCTATCTCTAACCGTTTTCGAGATAATAGTCAACTTCCGGTTTTTGACCTTGACCGTGAACCAGAAGGTCAAGGTCACCGAGGTACCTCTTATGTAACGTTGTTTAGGTCCAAAGGGTCGAAAATGAGCTCAAAATCGCTCTATCTCTAACCGTTTTCGCGATAATAGTCAACTTCCGGTTTTTGACTTTGACCGTGACCCAGAAGGTCAAGGTCACCGAGGTACCTCTTATGTAACGTTGTTTAGGCCCAAAGGGTCGAAAATGAGCTCAAAATCGCTCTATCTCTAACCGTTTTCGAGATAATAGTCAACTTCCGGTTTTTGACCTTGACCGTGACCCAGAAGGTCAAGGTCACCGAGGTACCTCTTATGTAACGTTGTTTAGCCCAAAGGGTCGAAAATGAGCTCAAAATCGTTTTATCTCTAACCGTTTTCGAGATAATAGTCAACTTCCGGTTTTTGACTTTGACCGTGACCCAGAAGGTCAAGGTCACCGAGGTACCTCTTATGTAACGTTGTTGAGGCCAAAAGGGTCGAAAATGAGCTCAGAATCGCTCTATCTCTAACCGTTTTTGAGATAATAGTCAACTTACGGTTTTTTGACCTTGACTGTGACCCAGAAGATCAAGGTCACCGAGGTACCTCTTATGTAACGTTGTTTAGGCCCAGAGGGTCGAAAATGAGCTCAAAATCGCTCTATCTCTAACCGTTTTCGCGATAATGGTCAACTTCCGGTTTTTGACCTTGACCGTGACCCAGAAGGTCAAGGTCACCGAGGTACCTCTTATGTAACGTTGTTTAGGCCCAAAGGGTCAAAAATGAGCTCAAAATCGCTCTATCTCTAACCGTTTTCGAGATAATAGTCAATTTACGGTTTTTGACCTTGACCGTGACCTAGAAGGTCAAGGTCACCGAAGTACTTCTTATGTAACGTTGTTTAGACCCAGAGGGTCGAAAATGAGCTCAAAATCGTTCTATCTCTAACCGTTTTCGAGATAATAGTCAACTTCCGGTTTTTGACCTTGACCGTGACCCAGAAGGTCAAGGTCTCCGAGGTACCTCTTATGTAACGTTGTTTAGGCCCAAAGGGTCGAAAATGAGCTCAAAATCGCTCTATCTCTAACCGTTTTCGAGATAATAGTCAACTTCCGGTTTTTGACCTTGACCGTGAACCAGAAGGTCAAGGTCACCGAGGTACCTCTTATGTAACGTTGTTTAGGTCCAAAGGGTCGAAAATGAGCTCAAAATCGTTTTATCTCTAACCGTTTTCGAGATAATAGTCAACTTCCGGTTTTTGACTTTGACCGTGACCCAGAAGGTCAAGGTCACCGAGGTACCTCTTATGTAACGTTGTTTAGGCCCAAAGGGTCGAAAATGAGCTCAGAATCGCTCTATCTCTAACCGTTTTCGAGATAATAGTCAACTTCCGGTTTTTGACCTTGACTGTGACCCAGAAGATCAAGGTCACCGAGGTACCTCTTATGTAACGTTGTTTAGGCCCAGAGGGTCGAAAATGAGCTCAAAATCGCTCTATCTCTAACCGTTTTCGCGATAATAGTCAACTTCCGGTTTTTGACTTTGACCGTGACCCAGAAGGTCAAGGTCACCGAGGTACCTCTTATGTAACGTTGTTTAGGCCCAAAGGGTCGAAAATGAGCTCAAAATCGCTCTATCTCTAACCGTTTTCGAGATAATAGTCAACTTCCGGTTTTTGACCTTGACCGTGACCCAGAAGGTCAAGGTCACCGAGGTACCTCTTATGTAACGTTGTTTAGGCCCAAAGGGTCGAAAATGAGCTCAAAATCGTTTTATCTCTAACCGTTTTCGAGATAATAGTCAACTTCCGGTTTTTGACTTTGACCGTGACCCAGAAGGTCAAGGTCACCGAGGTACCTCTTATGTAACGTTGTTGAGGCCAAAAGGGTCGAAAATGAGCTCAGAATCGCTCTATCTCTAACCGTTTTTGAGATAATAGTCAACTTACGGTTTTTTGACCTTGACTGTGACCCAGAAGATCAAGGTCACCGAGGTACCTCTTATGTAACGTTGTTTAGGCCCAGAGGGTCGAAAATGAGCTCAAAATCGCTCTATCTCTAACCGTTTTCGCGATAATGGTCAACTTCCGGTTTTTGACCTTGACCGTGACCCAGAAGGTCAAGGTCACCGAGGTACCTCTTATGTAACGTTGTTTAGGCCCAAAGGGTCAAAAATGAGCTCAAAATCGCTCTATCTCTAACCGTTTTCGAGATAATAGTCAATTTACGGTTTTTGACCTTGACTGTGACCCAGAAGATCAAGGTCACCGAGGTACCTCTTATGTAACGTTGTTTAGGCCCAGAGGGTCGAAAATGAGCTCAAAATCGCTCTATCTCTAACCGTTTTCGCGATAATGGTCAACTTCCGGTTTTTGACCTTGACCGTGACCCAGAAGGTCAAGGTCACCGAGGTACCTCTTATGTAACGTTGTTTAGGCCCAAAGGGTCAAAAATGAGCTCAAAATCGCTCTATCTCTAACCGTTTTCGAGATAATAGTCAATTTACGGTTTTTGACCTTGACCGTGACCTAGAAGGTCAAGGTCACCGAAGTACTTCTTATGTAACGTTGTTTAGACCCAGAGGGTCGAAAATGAGCTCAAAATCGCTCTATCTCTAACCGTTTTCGCGATAATAGTCAACTTACGGTTTTTGACCTTGACCGTGAACCAGAAGGTCAAGGTCACCGAGGTACCTCTTATGTAACGTTGTTTAGGCCCAAAGGGTCGAAAATCAGCTCAGAATCGTTCTATCTCTAACCGTTTTCGAGATAATAGTCAACTTCCGGTTTTTGACCTTGACCGTGACCCAGAAGGTCAAGGTCACAGAGGTACCTCTTATGTAACGTTGTTTAGGCCCAAAGGGTCGATAATGAGCTCAAAATCGTTCTATCTCTAACCGTTTTCGAGATAATAGTCAACTTTCGGTTTTTGACCTTGACCGTGACCCAGAAGGTCAAGATCACCGACGTACCTCTTATGTAACGTTGTTTAGGCCCAAAGGGTCGAAAATGAGCTTTAAATCGCTCTATCTCTAACCGTTTTCGAGATAATAGTCAACTTCCGGTTTTTGACCTTGACCGTGACCCAGAAGGTCAAGGTCACCGAGGTACCTCTTATGTAACGTTGTTTAGGCCCAAAGGGTCGAAAATGAGCTCAAAATCGTTCTATCTCTAACCGTTTTCGAGATAATAGTCAACTTCCGGTTTTTGACTTTGACCGTGAACCAGAAGGTCAAGGTCACCGAGGTACCTCTTATGTAACGTTGTTTAGGCCCAAAGGGTCGAAAATGAGCTCAGAATCGTTCTATCTCTAACCGTTTTCGAGATAATAGTCAACTTCCGGTTTTTGACCTTGACCGTGACCCAGAAGGTCAAGGTCACAGAGGTACCTCTTATGTAACGTTGTTTAGGCCCAAAGGGTCGATAATGAGCTCAAAATCGTTCTATCTCTAACCGTTTTCGAGATAATAGTCAACTTTCGGTTTTTGACCTTGACCGTGACCCAGAAGGTCAAGGTCACCGAGGTACCTCTTATGTAACGTTGTTTAGGCCCAAAGGGTCAAAAATGAGCTCAAAATCGCTCTATCTCTAACCGTTTTCGAGATAATAGTCAATTTACGGTTTTTGACCTTGACCGTGACCCAGAAGGTCAAGGTCACCGAAGTACTTCTTATGTAACGTTGTTTAGGCCCAGAGGGTCGAAAATGAGCTCAAAATCGCTCTATCTCTAACCGTTTTCGCGATAATAGTCAACTTACGGTTTTTGACCTTGACCCTGACCCAGAAGGTCAAGGTCACCGAGGTACCTCTTATGTAACGTTGTTTAGGCCCAAAGGGTCGAAAATGAGCTCAAAATCGTTCTATCTCTAACCGTTTTCGAGATAATAGTCACCTTCCGGTTTTTGACCTTGACCGTGACCCAGAAGGTCAAGGTCATAGAGGTACCTCTTATGCAACGTTGTTTAGGCCCAAAGGGTCGAAAATGAGCTCAAAATCGCTCTATCTCTAACCGTTTTCGAGATAATAGTCAACTTCCGGTTTTTGACCTTGACCGTGACCCAGAAGGTCAAGGTCACCGAGGTACCTCTTATGTAACGTTGTTTAGGCCCAAAGGGTCGAAAATGAGCTCAAAATCGTTCTATCTCTAACCGTTTTCGAGATAATAGTCAATTTCCGGTTTTTGACTTTGACCGTGAACCAGAAGGTCAAGGTCACCGAGGTACCTCTTATGTAACGTTGTAGAGGTAACGCTCTATCTCTAACCGTTTTCGAGGTAATAGTCAACTTCCGGTTTTTGACCTTGACCGTGACCCAGAAGGTCAAGGTCACCGAGGTACCTCTTATGTAACGTTGTTTAGGCCCAAAGGGTCGAAAATGAGCTCAAAATCGTTCTATCTCTAACCGTTTTCGAGATAATAGTCAACTTCCGGTTTTTGACCTTGACCGTGACCCAGAAGGTCAAGGTCACAGAGGTACCTCTTATGTAACGTTGTTTAGGCCCAAAGGGTCGAAAATGAGCTCAAAATCGTTCTATCTCTAACCGTTTTCGAGATAATAGTCAATTTCCGGTTTTTGACTTTGACCGTGAACCAGAAGGTCAAGGTCACCGAGGTACCTCTTATGTAACGTTGTTTAGGCCCAAAGGGTCGAAAATGAGCTCAGAATCGTTCTATCTCTAGCCGTTTTCGAGATAATAGTCAACTTCCGGTTTTTGACCTTGACCGTGACCCAGAAGGTCAAGGTCACCGAGGTTCCTCTTATGTAACGTTGTTTAGGCCAAAAGGGTAAAAAATGAGCTCAAAATCGTTCTATCTCTAACCGTTTTCGAGATAATAGTGAACTTCCGGTTTTTGACCTTGACAGTGACCCAGAAGGTCAAGGTCACCGAGGTACCTCTTATGTAAAGTTGTTTAGGCCCAGAGGGTCGAAAATGAGCTCAAAATCGCTCTATCTCTAACCGTTTTCGAGGTAATAGTCAACTTCCGGTTTTTGACCTTGACCGTGACCCAGAAGGTCAAGGTCACCGAGGTACCTCTTATGTAACGTTGTTTAGGCCCAGAGGGTCGAAAATGAGCTCAAAATCGCTCTATCTCTAACCGTTTTCGAGATAATAGTCAACTTACGGTTTTTTTACCTTGACTGTGACCCAGAAGGTCAAGGTCACCGAGGTACCTCTTATGTAACGTTGTTCAGGCCCAGAGGGTCGAAAATGAGCTCAAAATCGTTCTATCTCTAACCGTTTTCGAGATAATAGTCAACTTCCGGTTTTTGACTTTGACCGTGAACCAGAAGGTCAAGGTCACCGAGGTACCTCTTATGTAACGTTGTTTAGGCCCAAAGGGTCGAAAATGAGCTCAGAATCGTTCTATCTCTAACCGTTTTCGAGATAATAGTCAACTTCCGGTTTTTGACCTTGACCGTGACCCAGAAGGTCAAGGTCACCGAGGTTCCTCTTATGTAACGTTGTTTAGGCCAAAAGGGTAAAAAATGAGCTCAAAATCGTTCTATCTCTAACCGTTTTCGAGATAATAGTGAACTTCCGGTTTTTGACCTTGACAGTGACCCAGAAGGTCAAGGTCACCGAGGTACCTCTTATGTAAAGTTGTTTAGGCCCAGAGGGTCGAAAATGAGCTCAAAATCGCTCTATCTCTAACCGTTTTCGAGGTAATAGTCAACTTCCGGTTTTTGACCTTGACCGTGACCCAGAAGGTTAAGGTCACCGAGGTACCTCTTATGTAACGTTGTTTAGGCCCAGAGGGTCGAAAATGAGCTCAAAATCGCTCTATCTCTAACCGTTTTCGAGATAATAGTCAACTTACGGTTTTTTGACCTTGACTGTGACCCAGAAGATCAAGGTCACCGAGGTACCTCTTATGTAACGTTGTTCAGGCCCAGAGGGTCGAAAATGAGCTCAAAATCGCTCTATCTCTAACCGTTTTCGCGATAATAGTCAACTTCCGGTTTTTGACCTTGACCGTGACCCAGAAGGTCAAGGTCACCGAGGTATCTCTTATGTAACGTTGTTTAGGCCCAAAGGGTCGAAAATGAGCTCAAAATCGCTCTATCTCTAACCGTTTTCGAGATAATAGTCAACTTCCGGTTTTTGACCTTGACCGTGACCCAGAAGGTCAAGGTCACCGAGGTACCTCTTATGTAACGTTGTTTAGGCCCAAAGGGTCGAAAATGAGCTCAAAATCGTTTTATCTCTAACCGTTTTCGAGATAATAGTCAACTTCCGGTTTTTGACTTTGACCGTGACCCAGAAGGTCAAGGTCACCGAGGTACCTCTTATGTAACGTTGTTGAGGCCAAAAGGGTCGAAAATGAGCTCAGAATCGCTCTATCTCTAACCGTTTTTGAGATAATAGTCAACTTACGGTTTTTTGACCTTGACTGTGACCCAGAAGATCAAGGTCACCGAGGTACCTCTTATGTAACGTTGTTTAGGCCCAGAGGGTCGAAAATGAGCTCAAAATAGCTCTATCTCTAACCGTTTTCGCGATAATGGTCAACTTCCGGTTTTTGACCTTGACCGTGACCCAGAAGGTCAAGGTCACCGAGGTACCTCTTATGTAACGTTGTTTAGGCCCAAAGGGTCAAAAATGAGCTCAAAATCGCTCTATCTCTAACCGTTTTCGAGATAATAGTCAATTTACGGTTTTTGACCTTGACCGTGACCTAGAAGGTCAAGGTCACCGAAGTACTTCTTATGTAACGTTGTTTAGACCCAGAGGGTCGAAAATGAGCTCAAAATCGCTCTATCTCTAACCGTTTTCGCGATAATAGTCAACTTACGGTTTTTGACCTTGACCCTGACCCAGAAGGTCAAGGTCACCGAGGTATCTCTTATGTAACGTTGTTTAGGCCCAAAGGGTCGAAAATGAGCTCAAAATCGTTCTATCTCTAACCGTTTTCGAGATAATAGTCAATTTCCGGTTTTTGACTTTGACCGTGAACCAGAAGGTCAAGGTCACCGAGGTACCTCTTATGTAACGTTGTTTAGGCCCAAAGGGTCGAAAATGAGCTCAGAATCGTTCTATCTCTAGCCGTTTTCGAGATAATAGTCAACTTCCGGTTTTTGACCTTGACCGTGACCCAGAAGGTCAAGGTCACCGAGGTACCTCTTATGTAACGTTGTTTAGGCCCAAAGGGTCGAAAATGAGCTCAGAATCGTTCTATCTCTAACCGTTTTCGAGATAATAGTCAACTTCCGGTTTTTGACCTTGACCGTGACCCAGAAGGTCAAGGTCACAGAGGTACCTCTTATGTAACGTTGTTTAGGCCCAAAGGGTCGATAATGAGCTCAAAATCGTTCTATCTCTAACCGCTTTCGAGATAATAGTCAACTTTCGGTTTTTGACCTTGACCGTGACCCAGAAGGTCAAGGTCACCGAGGTACCTCTTATGTAACGTTGTTTAGGCCCAAAGGGTCAAAAATGAGCTCAAAATCGCTCTATCTCTAACCGTTTTCGAGATAATAGTCAATTTACGGTTTTTGACCTTGACCGTGACCCAGAAGGTCAAGGTCACCGAAGTACTTCTTATGTAACGTTGTTTAGGCCCAGAGGGTCGAAAATGAGCTCAAAATCGTTCTATCTCTAACCGTTTTCGCGATAATAGTCAACTTACGGTTTTTGACCTTGACCCTGACCCAGAAGGTCAAGGTCACCGAGGTACCTCTTATGTAACGTTGTTTAGGCCCAAAGGGTCGAAAATGAGCTCAAAATCGTTCTATCTCTAACCGTTTTCGAGATAATAGTCAACTTCCGGTTTTTGACCTTGACCGTGACCCAGAAGGTCAAGGTCACAGAGGTACCTCTTATGTAACGTTGTTTAGGCCCAAAGGGTCGAAAATGAGCTCAAAATCGCTCTATCTCTAACCGTTTTCGAGATAATAGTCAACTTCCGGTTTTTGACCTTGACCGTGACCCAGAAGGTCAAGGTCACCGAGGTACCTCTTATGTAACGTTGTTTAGGCCCAAAGGGTCGAAAATGAGCTCAAAATCGTTCTATCTCTAACCGTTTTCGAGATAATAGTCAATTTCCGGTTTTTGACTTTGACCGTGAACCAGAAGGTCAAGGTCACCGAGGTACCTCTTATGTAACGTTGTAGAGGTAACGCTCTATCTCTAACCGTTTTCGAGGTAATAGTCAACTTCCGGTTTTTGACCTTGACCGTGACCCAGAAGGTCAAGGTCACCGAGGTACCTCTTATGTAACGTTGTTTAGGCCCAAAGGGTCGAAAATGAGCTCAAAATCGTTCTATCTCTAACCGTTTTCGAGATAATAGTCAACTTCCGGTTTTTGACCTTGACCGTGACCCAGAAGGTCAAGGTCACAGAGGTACCTCTTATGTAACGTTGTTTAGGCCCAAAGGGTCGAAAATGAGCTCAAAATCGTTCTATCTCTAACCGTTTTCGAGATAATAGTCAATTTCCGGTTTTTGACTTTGACCGTGAACCAGAAGGTCAAGGTCACCGAGGTACCTCTTATGTAACGTTGTTTAGGCCCAAAGGGTCGAAAATGAGCTCAGAATCGTTCTATCTCTAGCCGTTTTCGAGATAATAGTCAACTTCCGGTTTTTGACCTTGACCGTGACCCAGAAGGTCAAGGTCACCGAGGTTCCTCTTATGTAACGTTGTTTAGGCCAAAAGGGTAAAAAATGAGCTCAAAATCGTTCTATCTCTAACCGTTTTCGAGATAATAGTGAACTTCCGGTTTTTGACCTTGACAGTGACCCAGAAGGTCAAGGTCACCGAGGTACCTCTTATGTAAAGTTGTTTAGGCCCAGAGGGTCGAAAATGAGCTCAAAATCGCTCTATCTCTAACCGTTTTCGAGGTAATAGTCAACTTCCGGTTTTTGACTTTGACCGTGACCCAGAAGGTCAAGGTCACCGAGGTACCTCTTATGTAACGTTGTTTAGGCCCAGAGGGTCGAAAATGAGCTCAAAATCGCTCTATCTCTAACCGTTTTCGAGATAATAGTCAACTTACGGTTTTTTTACCTTGACTGTGACCCAGAAGGTCAAGGTCACCGAGGTACCTCTTATGTAACGTTGTTCAGGCCCAAAGGGTAAAAAATGAGCTCAAAATCGTTCTATCTCTAACCGTTTTCGAGATAATAGTGAACTTCCGGTTTTTGACCTTGACAGTGACCCAGAAGGTCAAGGTCACCGAGGTACCTCTTATGTAAAGTTGTTTAGGCCCAGAGGGTCGAAAATGAGCTCAAAATCGCTCTATCTCTAACCGTTTTCGAGGTAATAGTCAACTTCCGGTTTTTGACCTTGACCGTGACCCAGAAGGTTAAGGTCACCGAGGTACCTCTTATGTAACGTTGTTTAGGCCCAGAGGGTCGAAAATGAGCTCAAAATCGCTCTATCTCTAACCGTTTTCGCGATAATAGTCAACTTACGGTTTTTTTACCTTGACTGTGACCCAGAAGGTCAAGGTCACCGAGGTACCTCTTATGTAACGTTGTTCAGGCCCAGAGGGTCGAAAATGAGCTCAAAATCGTTCTATCACTAACCGTTTTCGAGATAATAGTCAACTTCCGGTTTTTGACTTTGACCGTGAACCAGAAGGTCAAGGTCACCGAGGTTCCTCTTATGTAACGTTGTTTAGGCCAAAAGGGTAAAAAATGAGCTCAAAATCGTTCTATCTCTAACCGTTTTCGAGATAATAGTGAACTTCCGGTTTTTGACCTTGACAGTGACCCAGAAGGTCAAGGTCACCGAGGTACCTCTTATGTAAAGTTGTTTAGGCCCAGAGGGTCGAAAATGAGCTCAAAATCGTTCTATCTCTAACCGTTTTCGAGATAATAGTCAACTTCCGGTTTTTGACCTTGACCGTGACCCAGAAGGTCAAGGTCACAGAGGTACCTCTTATGTAACGTTGTTTAGGCCCAAAGGGTCGAAAATGAGCTCAAAATCGCTCTATCTCTAACCGTTTTCGAGATAATAGTCAACTTCCGGTTTTTGACCTTGACCGTGACCCAGAAGGTCAAGGTCACCGAGGTACCTCTTATGTAACGTTGTTTAGGCCCAAAGGGTCGAAAATGAGCTCAAAATCGTTCTATCTATAACCGTTTTCGAGATAATAGTCAATTTCCGGTTTTTGACTTTGACCGTGAACCAGAAGGTCAAGGTCACCGAGGTACCTCTTATGTAACGTTGTTTAGGCCCAAAGGGTCGAAAATGAGCTCAGAATCGTTCTATCTCTAACCGTTTTCGAGATAATAGTCAACTTCCGGTTTTTGACCTTGACCGTGACCCAGAAGGTCAAGGTCACCGAGGTTCCTCTTATGTAACGTTGTTTAGGCCAAAAGGGTAAAAAATGAGCTCAAAATCGTTCTATCTCTAACCGTTTTCGAGATAATAGTGAACTTCCGGTTTTTGACCTTGACAGTGACCCAGAAGGTCAAGGTCACCGAGGTACCTCTTATGTAAAGTTGTTTAGGCCCAGAGGGTCGAAAATGAGCTCAAAATCGCTCTATCTCTAACCGTTTTCGAGGTAATAGTCAACTTCCGGTTTTTGACCTTGACCGTGACCCAGAAGGTCAAGGTCACCGAGGTACCTCTTATGTAACGTTGTTTAGGCCCAGAGGGTCGAAAATGAGCTCAAAATCGCTCTATCTCTAACCGTTTTCGAGATAATAGTCAACTTACGGTTTTTTTACCTTGACTGTGACCCAGAAGGTCAAGGTCACCGAGGTACCTCTTATGTAACGTTGTTCAGGCCCAGAGGGTCGAAAATGAGCTCAAAATCGTTCTATCTCTAACCGTTTTCGAGATAATAGTCAACTTCCGGTTTTTGACTTTGACCGTGAACCAGAAGGTCAAGGTCACCGAGGTACCTCTTATGTAACGTTGTTTAGGCCCAAAGGGTCGAAAATGAGCTCAGAATCGTTCTATCTCTAACCGTTTTCGAGATAATAGTCAACTTCCGGTTTTTGACCTTGACCGTGACCCAGAAGGTCAAGGTCACCGAGGTTCCTCTTATGTAACGTTGTTTAGGCCAAAAGGGTAAAAAATGAGCTCAAAATCGTTCTATCTCTAACCGTTTTCGAGATAATAGTGAACTTCCGGTTTTTGACCTTGACAGTGACCCAGAAGGTCAAGGTCACCGAGGTACCTCTTATGTAAAGTTGTTTAGGCCCAGAGGGTCGAAAATGAGCTCAAAATCGCTCTATCTCTAACCGTTTTCGAGGTAATAGTCAACTTCCGGTTTTTGACCTTGACCGTGACCCAGAAGGTTAAGGTCACCGAGGTACCTCTTATGTAACGTTGTTTAGGCCCAGAGGGTCGAAAATGAGCTCAAAATCGCTCTATCTCTAACCGTTTTCGAGATAATAGTCAACTTACGGTTTTTCTACCTTGACTGTGACCCAGAAGGTCAAGGTCACCGAGGTACCTCTTATGTAACGTTGTTCAGGCCCAGAGGGTCGAAAATGAGCTCAAAATCGTTCTATCTCTAACCGTTTTCGAGATAATAGTCAACTTCCGGTTTTTGACTTTGACCGTGAACCAGAAGGTCAAGGTCACCGAGGTTCCTCTTATGTAACGTTGTTTAGGCCAAAAGGGTAAAAAATGAGCTCAAAATCGCTCTCTCTCTAACCGTTTTCGAGGTAATAGTCAACTTCCGGTTTTTGACCTTGACCGTGACCCAGAAGGTCAAGGTCACCGAGGTACCTCTTATGTAACGTTGTTTAGGCCCAGAGGGTCGAAAATGAGCTCAGAATCGTTCTATCTCTAACCGTTTTCGAGATAATAGTCAACTTCCGGTTTTTGACCTGGACCGTGACCCAGAAGGTCAAGGTCACCGAGGTACCTCTTATGTAACGTTGTTCAGGCCCAGAGGGTCGAAAATGAGCTCAAAATCGTTCTATCTCCAACCGTTTTCGAGATAATAGTCAACTTCCGGTTTTTGTTTTTGACCGTGAACCAGAAGGTCAAGGTCACTGAGGTACCTCTTATGTAACGTTGTTTAGGCCCAAAGGGTCGAAAATGAGCTCAGAATCGTTCTATCTCTAATCGTTTTCGAGATAATAGTCAACTTCCGGTTTTTGACCTTGACCGTGACCCAGAAGGTCAAGGTCACCGAGGTTCCTCTTATGTAAAGTTGTTTAGGCCAAAATGGTAAAAAATGAGCTCAAAATCGTTCTTTCTCTAACCGTTTTCGAGATAATAGTGAACTTCCGGTTTTTGACCTTGACAGTGACCCAGAAGGTCAAGGTCACCGAGGTACCTCTTATGTAAACTTGTTTAGGCCCAGAGGGTCGAAAATGAGCTCAAAATCGCTCTATCTCTAACCGTTTTCGAGGTAATAGTCAACTTCCGGTTTTTGACCTTGACCGTGACCCAGAAGGTCAAGGTCACCGAGGTACCTCTTATGTAACGTTGTTTAGGCCCAGAGGGTCGAAAATGAGCTCAAAATCGCTCTATCTCTAACCGTTTTCGAGATAATAGTCAACTTACGGTTTTTTTACCTTGACTGTGACCCAGAAGGTCAAGGTCACCGAGGTACCTCTTATGTAACGTTGTTCAGGCCCAGAGGGTCGAAAATGAGCTCAAAATCGTTCTATCTCTAACCGTTTTCGAGATAATAGTCAACTTCCGGTTTTTGACCTTGACCGTGACCCAGAAGGTCAAGGTCACCGAGGTTCCTCTTATGTAACGTTGTTTAGGCCAAAAGGGTAAAAAATGAGCTCAAAATCGCTCTATCTCTAACCGTTTTCGAGGTAATAGTCAACTTCCGGTTTTTGACCTTGACCGTGACCCAGAAGGTCAAGGTCACCGAGGTACCTCTTATGTAAAGTTGTTTAGGCCCAGAGGGTCGAAAATGAGCTCAAAATCGCTCTATCTCTAACCGTTTTCGAGGTAATAGTCAACTTCCGGTTTTTGACCTTGACCGTGACCCAGAAGGTCAAGGTCACCGAGGTACATCTTATGTAACGTTGTTTAGGCCCAAAGGGTCGAAAATGAGCTCAGAATCGTTCTATCTCTAACCGTTTTCGAGATAATAGTCAACTTCCGGTTTTTGACCTTGACCGTGACCCAGAAGGTCAAGGTCACCGAGGTTCCTCTTATGTAACGTTGTTTAGGCCAAAAGGGTAAAAAATGAGCTCAAAATCGTTCTATCTCTAACCGTTTTCGAGATAATAGTGAACTTCCGGTTTTTGACCTTGACAGTGACCCAGAAGGTCAAGGTCACCGAGGTACCTCTTATGTAAAGTTGTTTAGGCCCAGAGGGTCGAAAATGAGCTCAAAATCGCTCTATCTCTAACCGTTTTCGAGGTAATAGTCAACTTCCGGTTTTTGACCTTGACCGTGACCCAGAAGGTCAAGGTCACCGAGGTACCTCTTATGTAACGTTGTTTAGGCCCAGAGGGTCGAAAATGAGCTCAAAATCGTTCTATCTCTAACCGTTTTCGAGATAATAGTCAACTTCCGGTTTTTGACTTTGACCGTGAACCAGAAGGTCATGGTCACCGAGGTACCTCTTATGTAACGTTGTTTAGGCCCAAAGGGTCGAAAATGAGCTCAGAATCGTTCTATCTCTAACCGTTTTCGAGATAATAGTCAACTTCCGGTTTTTGACCTTGACCGTGACCCAGAAGGTCAAGGTCACCGAGGTTCCTCTTATGTAACGTTGTTTAGGCCAAAAGGGTAAAAAATGAGCTCAAAATCGTTCTATCTCTAACCGTTTTCGAGATAATAGTGAACTTCCGGTTTTTGACCTTGACAGTGACCCAGAAGGTCAAGGTCACCGAGGTACCTCTTATGTAAAGTTGTTTAGGCCCAGAGGGTCGAAAATGAGCTCAAAATCGCTCTATCTCTAACCGTTTTCGAGGTAATAGTCAACTTCCGGTTTTTGACCTTGACCGTGACCCAGAAGGTCAAGGTCACCGAGGTACCTCTTATGTAACGTTGTTTAGGCCCAGAGGGTCGAAAGTGAGCTCAAAATCGCTCTATCTCTAACCGTTTTCGCGATAATAGTGAACTTCCGGTTTTTGACCTTGACCGTGACCCGGAAGGTCAAGGTCACCGATGTACCGCTTATGTAACGTTGTTTAGGCCCAAAGGGTAAAAAATGAGCTCAAAATCGTTCTATCTCTAACCGTTTTCGAGACAATAGTCAACTTCCGGTTTTTGACCTTGACCGTGACTCAGAAGGTCAAGATCACCGAGGTACCTCTTATGTAACGTTGTTCAGGCCCAGAGGGTCGAAAATGAGCTCAAAATCGCTCGATCTCTAACCGTTTTCGCGATAATAGTCAACTTTCGGTTTTTGACCTTGACCGTGACCCAGAAGGTCAAGATCACCGACGTACCTCTTATGTAACGTTGTTTAGGCCCAAAGGGTCGAAAATGAGCTCAAAATCGTTCTATCTCTAACCGTTTTCGAGATAATAGTCAACTTACGGTTTTTTTACCTTGACTGTGACCCAGAAGGTCAAGGTCACCGAGGTACCTCTTATGTAACGTTGTTCAGGCCCAGAGGGTCGAAAATGAGCTCAAAATCGTTCTATCTCTAACCGTTTTCGAGATAATAGTCAACTTCCGGTTTTTGACTTTGACCGTGAACCAGAAGGTCAAGGTCACCGAGGTACCTCTTATGTAACGTTGTTTAGGCCCAAAGGGTCGAAAATGAGCTCAGAATCGTTCTATCTCTAACCGTTTTCGAGATAATAGTCAACTTCCGGTTTTTGACCTTGACCGTGACCCAGAAGGTCAAGGTCACCGAGGTTCCTCTTATGTAACGTTGTTTAGGCCAAAAGGGTAAAAAATGAGCTCAAAATCGTTCTATCTCTAACCGTTTTCGAGATAATAGTGAACTTCCGGTTTTTGACCTTGACAGTGACCCAGAAGGTCAAGGTCACCGAGGTACCTCTTATGTAACGTTGTTTAGGCCCAAAGGGTCAAAAATGAGCTCAAAATCGCTCTATCTCTAACCGTTTTCGAGGTAATAGTCAACTTCCGGTTTTTGACCTTGACCGTGACCCAGAAGGTCAAGGTCACCGAGGTACCTCTTATGTAACGTTGTTTAGGCCCAGAGGGTCGAAAATGAGCTCAAAATCGCTCTATCTCTTACCGTTTTCGAGATAATAGTCAACTTACGGTTTTTTTACCTTGACTGTGACCCAGAAGGTCAAGGTCCCCGAGGTACCTCTTATGTAACGTTGTTCAGGCCCAGAGGGTTGAAAATGAGCTCAAAATCGCTCTATCTCTAACCGTTTTCGAGATAATAGTCAACTTCCGGTTTTTGACTTTGACCGTGAACCAGAAGGTCAAGGTCACCGAGGTACCTCTTATGTAACGTTGTTTAGGCCCAAAGGGTCGAAAATGAGCTCAGAATCGTTCTATCTCTAACCGTTTTCGAGATAATAGTCAACTTCCGGTTTTTGACCTTGACCGTGACCCAGAAGGTCAAGGTCACCGAGGTTCCTCTTATGTAACGTTGTTTAGGCCAAAAGGGTAAAAAATGAGCTCAAAATCGTTCTATCTCTAACCGTTTTCGAGATAATAGTGAACTTCCGGTTTTTGACCTTGACAGTGACCCAGAAGGTCAAGGTCACCGAGGTACCTCTTATGTAAAGTTGTTTAGGCCCAGAGGGTCGAAAATGAGCTCAAAATCGCTCTATCTCTAACCGTTTTCGAGGTAATAGTCAACTTCCGGTTTTTGACCTTGACCGTGACCCAGAAGGTCAAGGTCACCGAGGTACCTCTTATGTAACGTTGTTTAGGCCCAGAGGGTCGAAAGTGAGCTCAAAATCGCTCTATCTCTAACCGTTTTCGCGATAATAGTCAACTTCCGGTTTTTGACCTTGACCGTGACCCGGAAGGTCAAGGTCACCGATGTACCGCTTATGTAACGTTGTTTAGGCCAAAAGGGTCGAAAATGAGCTCAAAATCGCTCTATCTCTAACCGTTTTCGAGATAATAGTCAACTTCCGGTTTTTGACCTTGACCGTGACTCAGAAGGTCAAGATCACCGAGGTACCTCTTATGTAACGTTGTTCAGGCCCAGAGGGTCGAAAATGAGCTCAAAATCGCTCTATCTCTAACCGTTTTCGCGATAATAGTCAACTTTCGGTTTTTGACCTTGACCGTGACCCAGAAGGTCAAGATCACCGACGTACCTCTTATGTAACGTTGTTTAGGCCCAAAGGGTCGAAAATGAGCTCAAAATCGTTCTATCTCTAACCGTTTTCGCGATAATAGTCAACTTCCGGTTTTTGACCTTGACCGTGACCCAGAAGGTCAAGGTCACCGAGGTACCTCTTCTGTAACGTTGTTTAGGCCCAGAGGGTCGAAAGTGAGCTCAAAATCGCTCTATCTCTAACCGCTTTCGCGATAATAGTCAACTTTCGGTTTTTGACCTTGACCGTGACCCAGAAGGTCAAGGTCACCGAGTTACCCCTTACGTAACGTTGTTTAGGCCCAGAGGGTCGAAAATGAGTTCAAAATCGCTCTATCTCTAACCGTTTTCGCGATAATAGTCAACTTCCGGTTTTTGACCTTGACAGTGACCCAGAAGGTCAAGGTCACCGAGGTACCTCTTATGTAACGTTGTTTAGGCCCAAAGGGTCAAAAATGAGCTCAAAATCGCTCTATCTCTAACCGTTTTCGAGGTAATAGTCAACTTCCGGTTTTTGACCTTGACCGTGACCCAGAAGGTCAAGGTCACCGAGGTACCTCTTATGTAACGTTGTTTAGGCCCAGAGGGTCGAAAATGAGCTCAAAATCGCTCTATCTCTTACCGTTTTCGAGATAATAGTCAACTTACGGTTTTTTTACCTTGACTGTGACCCAGAAGGTCAAGGTCCCCGAGGTACCTCTTATGTAACGTTGTTCAGGCCCAGAGGGTCGAAAATGAGCTCAAAATCGCTCTATCTCTAACCGTTTTCGAGATAATAGTCAACTTCCGGTTTTTGACTTTGACCGTGAACCAGAAGGTCAAGGTCACCGAGGTACCTCTTATGTAACGTTGTTTAGGCCCAAAGGGTCGAAAATGAGCTCAGAATCGTTCTATCTCTAACCGTTTTCGAGATAATAGTCAACTTCCGGTTTTTGACCTTGACCGTGACCCAGAAGGTCAAGGTCACCGAGGTTCCTCTTATGTAACGTTGTTTAGGCCAAAAGGGTAAAAAATGAGCTCAAAATCGTTCTATCTCTAACCGTTTTCGAGATAATAGTGAACTTCCGGTTTTTGACCTTGACAGTGACCCAGAAGGTCAAGGTCACCGAGGTACCTCTTATGTAAAGTTGTTTAGGCCCAGAGGGTCGAAAATGAGCTCAAAATCGCTCTATCTCTAACCGTTTTCGAGGTAATAGTCAACTTCCGGTTTTTGACCTTGACCGTGACCCAGAAGGTCAAGGTCACCGAGGTACCTCTTATGTAACGTTGTTTAGGCCCAGAGGGTCGAAAGTGAGCTCAAAATCGCTCTATCTCTAACCGTTTTCGCGATAATAGTCAACTTCCGGTTTTTGACCTTGACCGTGACCCGGAAGGTCAAGGTCACCGATGTACCGCTTATGTAACGTTGTTTAGGCCCAAAGGGTCGAAAATGAGCTCAAAATCGCTCTATCTCTAACCGTTTTCGAGATAATAGTCAACTTCCGGTTTTTGACCTTGACCGTGACTCAGAAGGTCAAGATCACCGAGGTACCTCTTATGTAACGTTGTTCAGGCCCAGAGGGTCGAAAATGAGCTCAAAATCGCTCTATCTCTAACCGTTTTCGCGATAATAGTCAACTTTCGGTTTTTGACCTTGACCGTGACCCAGAAGGTCAAGATCACCGACGTACCTCTTATGTAACGTTGTTTAGGCCCAAAGGGTCGAAAATGAGCTCAAAATCGTTCTATCTCTAACCGTTTTCGCGATAATAGTCAACTTCCGGTTTTTGACCTTGACCGTGACCCAGAAGGTCAAGGTCACCGAGGTACCTCTTCTGTAACGTTGTTTAGGCCCAGAGGGTCGAAAGTGAGCTCAAAATCGCTCTATCTCTAACCGCTTTCGCGATAATAGTCAACTTTCGGTTTTTGACCTTGACCGTGACCCAGAAGGTCAAGGTCACCGAGTTACCCCTTACGTAACGTTGTTTAGGCCCAGAGGGTCGAAAATGAGTTCAAAATCGCTCTATCTCTAACCGTTTTCGAGATAATAGTCAGCTTCCGGTTTTTGACCTTGACCGTGACCAGAAGGTCAAGGTCACCGAGGTACCTGTTATCTTACGTTGTTTAGGCCCAGAGGGTCGAAAATGAGCTCAAAATCGCTCTGTCTCTAACCGTTTTCGAGATAATAGTCAACTTTCGGTTTTTGACCTTGACCGTGACCCAGAAGGTCAAGATCACCGACGTACCTCTTATGTAACGTTGTTTAGGCCCAAATAGTCGAAAATGAGCTCAAAATCGTTCTATCTCTAACCGTTTTCGAGATAATAGTGAACTTCCCGTTTTTGACCTTGACCGTGACCCAGAAGGTCAAGGTCACCGAGATACCTCTTATGTAACGTTGTTTAGGCCCAAAGGGTCGAAAATGAGCTCAAAATCGCTCTATCTCTAACCATTTTCGAGATAATAGTGAACTTCCGGTTTTTGACCTTGACCGTGACCCAGAAGGTCAAGCTCACCGAGTTACCTCTTATGTAACGTTGTTTAGTCCCAGAGGGTCGAAAATGAGTTCAAAATCGCTCTATCTCTAACCGTTTTGAGATAATAGTCAACTTCCGGTTTTTGACCTTGACCGTGACCCAGAAGGTTAAGGTCACCGAGGTTCCTCTTATGTAACGTTGTTTAGGCCCAGATGGTCGCAAATGAGCTCAAAATCGTTCTATCTCTAACCGTTTTCGCGATAATAGTCAACTTCCGGTTTTTGACCTTGACCGTGACCCAGAAGGTTAAGGTCACCGAGGTTCCTCTTATGTAACGTTGTTTAGGCCCAGATGGTCGCAAATGAGCTCAAAATCGTTCTATCTCTAACCGTTTTCGAGATAATAGTCAACTTCCGGTTTTTGACCTTGACCGTGACCCAGAAGGTCAAGATCACCGACGTACCTCTTATGTAACGTTGTTTAGGCCCAAATAGTCGAAAATGAGCTCAAAATCGTTCTATCTCTAACCGTTTTCGAGATAATAGTGAACTTCCCGTTTTTGACCTTGACCGTGACCCAGAAGGTCAAGGTCACCGAGATACCTCTTATGTAACGTTGTTTAGGCCCAAAGGGTCGAAAATGAGCTCAAAATCGCTCTATCTCTAACCGTTTTCGAGATAATAGTCAACTTCAGGTTTTTGACCTTGACCGTGACCCAGAAGGTTAAGGTCACCGAGGTACCTCTTATGTAACGTTGTTTAGTCCCAGAGGGTCGAAAATGAGTTCAAAATCGCTCTATCTCTAACCGTTTCGAGATAATAGTCAACTTCCGGTTTTTGACCTTGACCGTGACCAGAAGGTCAAGGTCACCGAGGTACCTGTTATCTAACGTTGTTTAGGCCCAGAGGGTCGAAAATGAGCTCAAAATCGCTCTATCTCTAACCGTTTTCGAGATAATTGTCAACTTTCGGTTTTTGACCTTGACCGTGACCCAGAAGGTCAAGATCACCGACGTACCTCTTATGTAACGTTGTTTAGGCCCAAAGGGTCGAAAATGAGCTCAAAATTGTTCTATCTCTAACCGTTTTCGAGATAATAGTGAACTTCCGGTTTTTGACCTTGACCGTGACCCAGAAGGTCAAGGTCACCGAGGTACCTCTTATGTAACGTTGTTTAGGCCAAAAGGGTCGAAAATGAGCTCAAAATCGCTCTATCTCTAACCATTTTCGAGATAATAGTCAACTTCCGGTTTTTGACCTTGACCGTGACCCAGAAGGTTAAGGTCACCGAGGTTCCTCTTATGTAACGTTGTTTAGGCCCAGATGGTCGCAAATGAGCTCAAAATCGTTCTATCTCTAACCGTTTTCGAGATAATAGTCAACTTCCGGTTTTTGACCTTGACCGTGACCCAGAAGGTCAAGGTCACCGAGGTACCTCTTATGTAACGTTGTTTAGGCCCAAAGGGTCGAAAATGAGCTCAAAATCGCTCTATCTCTAACCATTTTTGAGATAATAGTCAACTTCCGGTTTTTGACCTTGACCGTGCCCCAGAAGGTTAAGGTCACCGAGGTACCTCTTATGTAACGTTGTTTAGGCCCAAAGGGTCAATATTGAGCTAAAAATCGTTCTATCTCTAACCGTTTTCGAGATAATAGTCAACTTCCGGTTTTTACCTTGACCGTGACCCAGAAGGTCAAAATCACCGAGATACCTCTTATGTAACGTTGTTTAGGCCCAGAGGGTCGAAAATGAGTTCAAAATCGCTCTATCTCTAACCGTTTTCGAGATAATAGTCAACTTCCGGTTTTTGAAATTGACCGTGACCAGAAAGTCAAGATCACCGAGGTACCTGTTATCTAACGTTGTTTAGGCCCAAAGGGTCGAAAATGAGCTCAAAATCGTTCTATCTCGAACCGTTTTCGAGATAATAGTGAACTTCCGGTTTTTGACCTTGACCGTGACCCAGAAGGTCAAGGTCACCGAGGTACCTCTTATGTAACGTTGTTTAGGCCGAAAGGGTCGAAAATGAGCTCAAAATCGTTCTATCTCGAACCGTTTTCGAGAAAATAGTGAACTTCCGGTTTTTGACCTTGACCGTGACCCAGAAGGTCAAGGTCACCGAGGTACCTCTTATGTAACGTTGTTTAGGCCCAAAGGGTCGAAAATGAGCTCAAAATCGTTCTATCTCTAACCATTTTCGAGATAATAGTCAACTTCCGGTTTTTGACCTTGACCGTGCCCCAGAAGGTTAAGGTCACCGAGGTACCTCTTATGTAACGTTGTTTTGGCCCAGAGGTTCAAAAATGAGCTCAAAATCGTTCTATCTCTAACCGTTTTCGAGATAATAGTCAACTTCCGGTTTTTGACCTTGACCGTGACCCAGAAGGTCAAGGTCACCGAGTTACCTCTTATGTAACGTTGTTTAGGCCGAAAGGGTCGAAAATGAGCTCAAAATCGTTCTATCTCGAACCGTTTTCGAGAAAATAGTGAACTTCCGGTTTTTGACCTTGACCGTGACCCAGAAGGTCAAGGTCACCGAGGTACCTCTTATGTAACGTTGTTTAGGCCCAAAGGGTCGAAAATGAGCTCAAAATCGTTCTATCTCTAACCATTTTCGAGATAATAGTCAACTTCCGGTTTTTGACCTTGACCGTGCCCCAGAAGGTTAAGGTCACCGAGGTACCTCTTATGTAACGTTGTTTTGGCCCAGAGGTTCAAAAATGAGCTCAAAATCGTTCTATCTCTAACCGTTTTCGAGATAATAGTCAACTTCCGGTTTTTGACCTTGACCGTGACCCAGAAGGTCAAGGTCACCGAGTTACCTCTTATGTAACGTTGTTTAGGCCCAGATGGTCGCAAATGAGCTCAAAATCGTTCTATCTCTAACCGTTTTCGAGATAATAGTCAACTTCCGGTTTTTGACCTTGACCGTGACCCAGAAGGTCAAGATCACCGACGTACCTCTTATGTAACGTTGTTTAGGCCCAAAGGGTCAAAAATGAGCTAAAAATCGTTCTATCTCTAACCGTTTTCGAGATAATAGTCAACTTCCGGTTTTTACCTTGACCGTGACCCAGAAGGTCAAAATCACCGAGGTACCTCTTATGTAACGTTGTTTAGGCCCAGAGGGTCGAAAATGAGTTCAAAATCGCTCTATCTCTAACCGTTTTCGAGATAATAGTCAACTTCCGGTTTTTGAAATTGACCGTGACCAGAAAGTCAAGATCACCGAGGTACCTGTTATCTAACGTTGTTTAGGCCAAAAGGGTCGAAAATGAGCTGAAAATCGTTCTATCTCGAACCGTTTTCGAGATAATAGTGAACTTCTGGTTTTTGACCTTGACCGTGACCCAGAAGGTCAAGGTCACCGAGGTACCTCTTATGTAACGTTGTTTAGGCCGAAAGGGTCGAAAATGAGCTCAAAATCGTTCTATCTCGAACCGTTTTCGAGAAAATAGTGAACTTCCGGTTTTTGACCTTGACCGTGACCCAGAAGGTCAAGGTCACCGAGGTACCTCTTATGTAACGTTGTTTAGGCCCAAAGGGTCGAAAATGAGCTCAAAATCGTTCTATCTCTAACCATTTTCGAGATAATAATCAACTTCCGGTTTTTGACCTTGACCGTGCCCCAGAAGGTTAAGGTCACCGAGGTACCTCTTATGTAACGTTGTTTTGGCCCAGAGGTTCAAAAATGAGCTCAAAATCGTTCTATCTCTAACCGTTTTCGAGATAATAGTCAACTTCCGGTTTTTGACCTTGACCGTGACCCAGAAGGTCAAGGTCACCGAGTTACCTCTTATGTAACGTTGTTTAGGCCCAAAGGGTCGAAAATGAGCTCAAAATCGCTCTATCTCTAACCATTTTTGAGATAATAGTCAACTTCCGGTTTTTGACCTTGACCGTGCCCCAGAAGGTTAAGGTCACCGAGGTACCTCTTATGTAACGTTGTTTAGGCCCAGAGGGTCAAAAATGAGCTAAAAATCGTTCTATCTCTAACCGTTTTCGAGATAATAGTCAACTTCCGGTTTATACCTTGACCGTGACCCAGAAGGTCAAAATCACCGAGGTACCTCTTATGTAACGTTGTTTAGGCCCAGAGGGTCGAAAATGAGTTCAAAATCGCTCTATCTCTAACCGTTTTCGAGATAATAGTGAACTTCCGGTTTTTGAAATTGACCGTGACCAGAAAGTCAAGATCACCGAGGTACCTCTTATGTAACGTTGTTTAGGCCGAAAGGGTCGAAAATAAGCTCAAAATCGTTCTATCTCGAACCGTTTTCGAGAAAATAGTGAACTTCCGGTTTTTGACTTTGACCGTGACCCAGAAGGTCAAGGTCACCGAGGTACCTCTTATGTAACGTTGTTTAGGCCCAAAGGGTCGAAAATGAGCTCAAAATCGTTCTATCTCTAACCATTTTCGAGATAATAGTCAACTTCCGGTTTTTGACCTTGACCGTGCCCCAGAAGGTTAAGGTCACCGAGGTACCTCTTATGTAACGTTGTTTTGGCCCAGAGGTTCAAAAATGAGCTCAAAATCGTTCTATCTCTAACCGTTTTTGAGATAATAGTCAACTTCCGGTTTTTGACCTTGACCGTGACCCAGAAGGTCAAGGTCACCGAGTTACCTCTTATGTAACGTTGTTTAGTCCCAGAGGGTCGAAAATGAGTTCAAAATCGCTCTATCTCTAACCGTTTCGAGATAATAGTCAACTTCCGGTTTTTGACCTTGACCGTGACCAGAAGGTCAAGGTCACCGAGGTACCTGTTATCTAACGTTGTTTAGGCCCAGAGGGTCGAAAATGAGCTCAAAATCGCTCTATCTCTAACCGTTTTCGAGATAATAGTCAACTTTCGGTTTTTGACCTTGACCGTGACCCAGAAGGTCAAGATCACCGACTTACCTCTTATGTAACGTTGTTTAGGCCCAAAGGGTAGAAAATGAGCTCAAAATCGTTCTATCTCTAACCATTTTCGAGATAATAGTCAACTTCCGGTTTTTGACCTTGACCGTGACCCAGAAGGTCAAGGTGACCGAGTTACCTCTTATGTAACGTTGTTTAGGCCCAGAGGGTCGAAAATGAGTTCAAAATCGCTCTATCTCTAACCGTTTTCGAGATAATAGTGAACTTCCGGTTTTTGAAATTGACCGTGACCAGAAAGTCAAGATCACCGAGGTACCTGTTATCTAACGTTGTTTAGGCCCAGAGGGTCGAAAATAAGTTCAAAATCGCTCTATCTCTAACCGTTTTCGAGATAATAGTCAACTTCCGGTTTTTGACCTTGACCGTGACCCAGAAGGTCAAGGTCACCGAGTTACCTCTTACGTTACGTTGTTTAGGCCCAGAGGGTCGAAAATGAGTTCAAAATCGCTCTATCTCTAACCGTTTTCGAGATAATAGTCAACTTCCGGTTTTTGACCTTGACCGTGACCAGAAGGTCAAGGACACCGAGGGACCTATTATCTAACGTTGTTTAGGCCCAGAGGGTCGAAAATGAGCTCAAAATCGCTCTATCTCTAACCGTTTTCGAGATAATAGTCAACTTTCGGTTTTTGACCTTGACCGTGACCCAGAAGGTCAAGATCACCGACGTACCTCTTATGTAACGTTGTTTAGGCCCAAATAGTCGAAAATGAGCTCAAAATCGTTCTATCTCTAACCGTTTTCGAGATTATAGTGAACTTCCCGTTTTTGACCTTGACCGTGACCCAGAAGGTCAAGGTCACCGAGTTACCTCTTATGTAACGTTGTTTAGGCCCAAAGGGTCGAAAATGAGCTCAAAATCGCTCTATCTCTAACCATTTTCGAGATAATAGTCAACTTCAGGTTTTTGACCTTGACCGTGACCCAGAAGGTTAAGGTCACCGAGGTACCTCTTATGTAACGTTGTTTAGTCCCAGAGGGTCGAAAATGAGTTCAAAATCGCTCTATCTCTAACCGTTTCGAGATAATAGTCAACTTCCGGTTTTTGACCTTGACCGTGACCAGAAGGTCAAGGTCACCGAGGTACCTGTTATCTAACGTTGTTTAGGCCCAGAGGGTCGAAAATGAGCTCAAAATCGTTCTATCTCTAACCGTTTTCGAGATAATAGTCAACTTTCGGTTTTTGACCTTGACCGTGACCCAGAAGGTCAAGATCACCGACGTACCTCTTATGTAACGTTGTTTAGGCCCAAAGGGTCGAAAATGAGCTCAAAATCGTTCTATCTCTAGCCATTTTCGAGATAATAGTCAACTTCCGGTTTTTGACCTTGACCGTGACCCAGAAGGTCAAGGTGACCGAGTTACCTCTTATGTAACGTTGTTTAGGCCCAGAGGGTCGAAAATGAGTTCAAAATCGCTCTATCTCTAACCGTTTTCGAGATAATAGTCAACTTCCGGTTTTTGAGCTTGACCGTGACCAGAAGGTCAAGGTCACCGAGGTACCTGTTATCTAACGTTGTTTAGGCCCAGAGGGTCGAAAATGAGCTCAAAATCGCTCTATCTCTAACCGTTTTCGAGATAATAGTCAACTTCCGGTTTTTGACCTTGACCGTGACCCAGAAGGTCAAGATCACCGACGTACCTCTTATGTAACGTTGTTTAGACCCAAAGGGTCGAAAATGAGCTCAAAATCGTTCTATCTCTAACCGTTTTCGAGATAATAGTGAACTTCCCGTTTTTGACCTTGACCGTGACCCAGAAGGTCAAGATCACCAAGGCACCTCTTATGTAACGTTGTTTAGGCCCAAAGGGTCGAAAATGAGCTCAAAATCGCTCTATCTCTAACCGTTTTCGAGATAATAGTCAACTTCCGGTTTTTGACCTTGACCGTGACCCAGAAGGCTAAGGTCACCGAGGTACCTCTTATGTAACGTTGTTTAGTCCCAGAGGGTCGAAAATGAGTTCAAAATCGCTCTATCTCTAACCGTTTTCGAGATAATAGTCAACTTCCGGTTTTTGACCTTGACCGTGACCAGAAGGTCAAGGTCACCGAGGTACCTGTTAACTAACGTTGTTTAGGCCCAGAGGGTCGAAAATGAGCTCAAAATCGCTCTATCTCTAACCGTTTTCGAGATAATAGTCAACTTTCGGTTTTTGACCTTGACCGTGACCCAGAAGGTCAAGATCACCGACTTACCTCTTATGTAACGTTGTTTAGGCCCAAAGGGTCGAAAATGAGCTCAAAATCGTTCTATCTCTAACCGTTTTCGAGATAATAGTCAACTTCAGGTTTTTGACCTTGACCGTGACCCAGAAGGTTAAGGTCACCGAGGTACCTCTTATGTAACGTTGTTTAGTCCCAGAGGGTCGAAAATGAGTTCAAAATCGCTCTATCTCTAACCGTTTCGAGATAATAGTCAACTTCCGGTTTTTGACCTTGACCGTGACCAGAAGGTCAAAGTCACCGAGGTACCTGTTATCTAACGTTGTTTAGGCCCAGAGGGTCGAAAATGAGCTCAAAATCGTTCTATCTCTAACCGTTTTCGAGATAATAGTCAACTTTCGGTTTTTGACCTTGACCGTGACCCAGAAGGTCAAGATCACCGACGTACCTCTTATGTAACGTTGTTTAGGCCCAAAGGGTCGAAAATGAGCTCAAAATCGTTCTATCTCTAACCATTTTCGAGATAATAGTCAACTTCCGGTTTTTGACCTTGACCGTGACCCAGAAGGCTAAGGTCACCGAGGTACCTCTTATGTAACGTTGTTTAGTCCCAGAGGGTCGAAAATGAGTTCAAAATCGCTCTATCTCTAACCGTTTTCGAGATAATAGTCAACTTCCGGTTTTTGACCTTGACCGTGACCAGAAGGTCAAGGTCACCGAGGTACCTGTTATCTAACGTTGTTTAGGCCCAGAGGGTCGAAAATGAGCTCAAAATCGCTCTATCTCTAACCGTTTTCGAGATAATAGTCAACTTTCGGTTTTTGACCTTGACCGTGACCCAGAAGGTCAAGATCACCGACTTACCTCTTATGTAACGTTGTTTAGGCCCAAAGGGTCGAAAATGAGCTCAAAATCGTTCTATCTCTAACCGTTTTCGAGATAATAGTCAACTTCCGGTTTTTGACCTTGACCGTGACCCAGAAGGTCAAGATCACCGAGGTACCTCTTATGTAACGTTGTTTAGGCCCAGAGGGTCGAAAATGAGTTCAAAATCGCTCTATCTCTAACCGTTTTAGAGATAATAGTCAACTTCCGGTTTTTGACCTTGACCGTGACCCAGAAGGTTAAGGTCACCGAGGTACCTCTTAGGTAACGTTGTTTAGGCCCAGAGGGTCAAAAATGAGCTCAAAATAGCTCTATCTCTAACCATTTTCGAGATAATAGTCAACTTCCGGTTTTTAACCTTGGCCGTGACCCAGAAGGTTAAGGTCATCGAGGTACCTCTTATGTAACGTTGTTTAGGCCCAGAGGGTCGAAAATGAGCTCAAAATCGCTCTATCTCTAACCGTTTTCGAGATAATAGTCAACTTCCGGTTTTTGACCTTGACCGTGACCCAGAAGGTCAAGGTCACAGAGGTACCTCTTATGTAACGTTGTTTAGGCCCAAAGGGTCGAAAATGAGCTCAGAATCGCTCTATCTCTAACCGTTTTCGAGATAATAGTGAACTTCCGGTTTTTGACCTTGACCGTGACCCAGAAGGTCAAGGTCACCGACTTACCTCTTATGTAACGTTGTTTAGGCCCAAAGGGTCGAAAATGAGCTCAAAATCGCTCTATCTCTAACCATTTTCGAGATAATAGTCAACTTCCGGTTTTTGACCTTGACCGTGACCCAGAAGGTTAAGGTCACCGAGGTTCCTCTTATGTAACGTTGTTTAGGCCCAAAGGGTCGAAAATGAGCTCAGAATCGCTCTATCTCTAACCGTTTTCGAGATAATAGTGAATTTCCGGTTTTTGACCTTGACCGTGACCCAGAAGGTCAAGATCACCGAGGTACCTCTTATGTAACGTTGTTTAGGCCCAAAGGGTCGAAAATGAGCTCAAAATCGCTCTATCTCTAACCATTTTCGAGATAATAGTCAACTTCCGGTTTTTGACCTTGACCGTGACCCAGAAGGTTAAAGTCACCGAGGTTCCTCTTATGTAACGTTGTTTAGGCCCAGAGGGTCAAAAATGAGCTCAAAATCGTTCTATCTCTAACCATTTTCGAGATAATAGTGAACTTCCGGTTTTTGACCTTGACCGTGACCCAGAAGGTCAAGTTCACCGAGGTACCTTTTATGTAACGTTGTTTAGGCCCAAAGGGTCGAAAATGAGCTCAAAATCGTTCTATCTCTAACCGTTTTCGAGATAATAGTCAACTTCCGGTTTTTGACCTTGACCGTGACCAGAAGGTCAAGGTCACCGAGGTACCTGTTATCTAACGTTGTTTAGGCCCAGAGGGTCGAAAATGAGCTCAAAATCGCTCTATCTCTAACCGTTTTTGAGATAATAGTCAATCTCTAACCATTTTCGAGATAATAGTCAACTTCCGGTTTTTGACCTTGACCGTGCCCCAGAAGGTTAAGGTCACCGAGGTACCTCTTATGTAACGTTGTTTTGGCCCAGAGGGTCAAAAATGAGCTCAAAATCGCTCTATCTCTAACCGTTTTCGAGATAATAGTCAACTTCCGGTTTTTGACCTTGACCGTGACCAGAAGGTCAAGGTCACCGAGGTACCTGTTATCTAACGTTGTTTAGGCCCAGAGGGTCGAAAATGAGCTCAAAATCGTTCTATCTCTAACCGTTTTCGAGATAATAGTGAACTTCCCGTTTTTGACCTTGACCGTGACCCAGAAGGTCAAGGTCACAGAGGTACCTCTTATGTAACGTTGTTTAGTCCCAGAGGGTCGAAAATGAGCTCAAAATTGTTCTATCTCTAACCATTTTCGAGATAATAGTCAACTTCCGGTTTTGGACCTTGACCGTGACCCAGAAGGTCAAGGTCACCGAGTTACCTCTTATGAAACGTTGTTTAGGCCCAGAAGGTCGAAAATGAGTTCAAAATCGCTCTATCTCTAACCGTTTTCGAGATAATAGTCAACTTCCGGTTTTTGACCTTGACCGTGACCAGAAGGTGAAGGTCACCGAGGTACCTGTTAACTAACGTTGTTTAGGCCCAGAGGGTCGAAAATGAGCTCAAAATCGCTCTATCTCTAACCGTTTTCGAGATAATAGTCAACTTTCGGTTTTTGACCTTGACCGTGACCCAGAAGGTCAAGATCACCGACGTACCTCTTATGTAACGTTGTTTAGGCCCAAAGGGTCAAAAATGAGCTCAAAATCGCTCTATCTCTAACCGTTTTTGAGATAATAGTCAATCTCTAACCATTTTCGAGATAATAGTCAACTTCCGGTTTTTGACCTTGACCGTGCCCCAGAAGGTTAAGGTCACCGAGGTACCTCTTATGTAACGTTGTTTTGGCCCAGAGGGTCAAAAATGAGCTCAAAATCGTTCTATCTCTAACCGTTTTCGAGATAATAGTCAACTTCCGGTTTTTGACCTTGACCGTGACCCAGAAGGTCAAGGTGACCGAGTTACCTCTTACGTAACGTTGTTTAGGCCCAGAGGGTCGAAAGTGAGCTCAAAATCGCTCTATCTCTAACCGTTTTCGCGATAATAGTCAACTTCCGGTTTTTGACCTTGACCGTGACTCAGAAGGTCAAGATCACCGAGGTACCTCTTATGTAACGTTGTTCAGGCCCAGAGGGTCGAAAATGAGCTCAAAATCGCTCGATCTCTAACCGTTTTCGCGATAATAGTCAACTTTCGGTTTTTGACCTTGACCGTGACCCAGAAGGTCAAGATCACCGACGTACCTCTTATGTAACGTTGTTTAGGCCCAAAGGGTCGAAAATGAGCTCAAAATCGTTCTATCTCTAACCGTTTTCGAGATAATAGTCAACTTCCGGTTTTTGACCTTGACCGTGACCAGAAGGTGAAGGTCAACGAAGTACCTGTTAACTAACGTTGTTTAGGCCCAGAGGGTCGAAAATGAGCTCAAAATCGCTCTATCTCTAACCGTTTTCGAGATAATAGTCAACTTTCGGTTTTTGACCTTGACCGTGACCCAGAAGGTCAAGATCACCGATGTACCTCTTATGTAACGTTGTTTAGGCCCAAAGGGTCGAAAATGAGCTCAAAATCGTTCTATCTCTAACAGTTTTCGAGATAATAGTGAACTTCCCGTTTTTGACCTTGACCGTGACCCAGAAGGTCAAGGTCACAGAGGTACCTCTTATGTAACGTTGTTTAGGCCCAAAGGGTCGAAAATGAGCTCAAAATCGCTCTATCTCTAACCATTTTCGAGATAATAGTCAACTTCCGGTTTTTGACCTTGACCGTGACCCAGAAGGTTAAGGTCACCGAGGTACCTCTTATGTAACGTTGTTTAGTCCCAGAGGGTCGAAAATGAATTCAAAATCGCTCTATCTCTAACCGTTTTCGAGATAATAGTCAACTTCCGGTTTTTGACCTTGACCGTGACCAGAAGGTCAAGGTCACCGACGTACCTCTTATGTAACGTTGTTTAGGCCCAAAGGGTCGAAAATGAATTCAAAATCGCTCTATCTCTAACCGTTTTCGAGATAATAGTCAACTTCCGGTTTTTGACCTTGACCGTGACCAGAAGGTCAAGGTCACCGAGGTACCTCTTATGTAACGTTGTTTAGGCCCAAAGGGTCGAAAATGAGCTCAAAATCGCTCTATCTCTAACCATTTTCGAGATAATAGTCAACTTCCGGTTTTTGACCTTGGCCGTGACCCAGAAGGTTAAGGTCACCGAGGTACCTCTTATGTAACGTTGTTTAGGCCCAGAGGGTCGAAAATGAGCTCAAAATCGCTCTATCTCTAACCGTTTTCGAGATAATAGTCAACTTCCGGTTTTTGACCTTGACCGTGACCCAGAAGGTCAAGGTCACAGAGGTACCTCTTATGTAACGTTGTTTAGGCCCAAAGGGTCGAAAATGAGCTCAAAATCGCTCTATCTCTAACCGTTTTCGAGATAATAGTCAACTTCCAGTTTTTGACCTTGACCGTGACCCAGAAGGTCAAGGTCACCGATGTACCTCTTATGTAACGTTGTTTAAGCCCAAAGGGTCGAAAATGAGCTCAAAATCGCTCTATCTCTAACCATTTTCGAGATAATAGTCAACTTCCGGTTTTTGACCTTGACCGTGACCAGAAGGTGAAGGTCAACGAAGTACCTGTTAACTAACGTTGTTTAGGCCCAGAGGGTCGAAAATGAGCTCAAAATCGCTCTATCTCTAACCGTTTTCGAGATAATAGTCAACTTCCGGTTTTGGACCTTGACCGTGACCCAGAAGGTCAAGGTCACCGAGTTACCTCTTATGAAACGTTGTTTAGGCCCAGAAGGTCGAAAATGAGTTCAAAATCGCTCTATCTCTAACCGTTTTCGAGATAATAGTCAACTTCCGGTTTTTGACCTTGACCGTGACCAGAAGGTGAAGGTCACCGAGGTACCTGTTAACTAACGTTGTTTAGGCCCAGAGGGTCGAAAATGAGCTCAAAATCGCTCTATCTCTAACCGTTTTCGAGATAATAGTCAACTTTCGGTTTTTGACCTTGACCGTGACCCAGAAGGTCAAGATCACCGACGTACCTCTTATGTAACGTTGTTTAGGCCCAAAGGGTCAAAAATGAGCTCAAAATCGCTCTATCTCTAACCGTTTTTGAGATAATAGTCAATCTCTAACCATTTTCGAGATAATAGTCAACTTCCGGTTTTTGACCTTGACCGTGCCCCAGAAGGTTAAGGTCACCGAGGTACCTCTTATGTAACGTTGTTTTGGCCCAGAGGGTCAAAAATGAGCTCAAAATCGTTCTATCTCTAACCGTTTTCGAGATAATAGTCAACTTCCGGTTTTTGACCTTGACCGTGACCCAGAAGGTCAAGGTGACCGAGTTACCTCTTACGTAACGTTGTTTAGGCCCAGAGGGTCGAAAGTGAGCTCAAAATCGCTCTATCTCTAACCGTTTTCGCGATAATAGTGAACTTCCGGTTTTTGACCTTGACCGTGACCCGGAAGGTCAAGGTCACCGATGTACCGCTTATGTAACGTTGTTTAGGCCAAAAGGGTAAAAAATGAGCTCAAAATCGTTCTATCTCTAACCGTTTTCCAGATAATAGTGAACTTCCGGTTTTTGACCTTGACCGTGACTCAGAAGGTCAAGATCACCGAGGTACCTCTTATGTAACGTTGTTCAGGCCCAGAGGGTCGAAAATGAGCTCAAAATCGCTCGATCTCTAACCGTTTTCGCGATAATAGTCAACTTTCGGTTTTTGACCTTGACCGTGACCCAGAAGGTCAAGATCACCGACGTACCTCTTATGTAACGTTGTTTAGGCCCAAAGGGTCGAAAATGAGCTCAAAATCGTTCTATCTCTAACCGTTTTCGAGATAATAGTCAACTTCCGGTTTTTGACCTTGACCGTGACCAGAAGGTGAAGGTCAACGAAGTACCTGTTAACTGACGTTGTTTAGGCCCAGAGGGTCGAAAATGAGCTCAAAATCGCTCTATCTCTAACCGTTTTCGAGATAATAGTCAACTTTCGGTTTTTGACCTTGACCGTGACCCAGAAGGTCAAGATCACCGATGTACCTCTTATGTAACGTTGTTTAGGCCCAAAGGGTCGAAAATGAGCTCAAAATCGTTCTATCTCTAACAGTTTTCGAGATAATAGTGAACTTCCCGTTTTTGACCTTGACCGTGACCCAGAAGGTCAAGGTCACAGAGGTACCTCTTATGTAACGTTGTTTAGGCCCAAAGGGTCGAAAATGAGCTCAAAATCGCTCTATCTCTAACCATTTTCGAGATAATAGTCAACTTCCGGTTTTTGACCTTGACCGTGACCCAGAAGGTTAAGGTCACCGAGGTACCTCTTATGTAACGTTGTTTAGTCCCAGAGGGTCGAAAATGAATTCAAAATCGCTCTATCTCTAACCGTTTTCGAGATAATAGTCAACTTCCGGTTTTTGACCTTGACCGTGACCAGAAGGTCAAGGTCACCGACGTACCTCTTATGTAACGTTGTTTAGGCCCAAAGGGTCGAAAATGAATTCAAAATCGCTCTATCTCTAACCGTTTTCGAGATAATAGTCAACTTCCGGTTTTTGACCTTGACCGTGACCAGAAGGTCAAGGTCACCGAGGTACCTCTTATGTAACGTTGTTTAGGCCCAAAGGGTCGAAAATGAGCTCAAAATCGCTCTATCTCTAACCATTTTCGAGATAATAGTCAACTTCCGGTTTTTGACCTTGGCCGTGACCCAGAAGGTTAAGGTCACCGAGGTACCTCTTATGTAACGTTGTTTAGGCCCAGAGGGTCGAAAATGAGCTCAAAATCGCTCTATCTCTAACCGTTTTCGAGATAATAGTCAACTTCCGGTTTTTGACCTTGACCGTGACCCAGAAGGTCAAGGTCACAGAGGTACCTCTTATGTAACGTTGTTTAGGCCCAAAGGGTCGAAAATGAGCTCAAAATCGCTCTATCTCTAACCGTTTTCGAGATAATAGTCAACTTCCAGTTTTTGACCTTGACCGTGACCCAGAAGGTCAAGGTCACCGATGTACCTCTTATGTAACGTTGTTTAAGCCCAAAGGGTCGAAAATGAGCTCAAAATCGCTCTATCTCTAACCATTTTCGAGATAATAGTCAACTTCCGCTTTTTGACCTTGACCGTGACCAGAAGGTCAAGGTCACCGAGGTACCTGTTATCTAACGTTGTTTAGGCCCAGAGGGTCGAAAATGAGCTCAAAATCGCTCTATCTCTAACCATTTTCGAGATAATAGTCAACTTCCGGTTTTTGACCTTGACCGTGACCCAGAAGGTCAAGGTCACCGAGGTACCTCTTATGTAACGTTGTTTAGGCCCAAAGGGTCGAAAATGAGCTCAGAATCGCTCTATCTCTAACCGTTTTCGAGATAATAGTGAACTTCCGGTTTTTGACCTTGACCGTGACTCAGAAGGTCAAGGTCACAGAGGTACCTCTTATGTAACGTTGTTTAGACCCAAAGGGTCGAAAATGAGCTCAGAATCGCTCTATCTCTAACCGTTTTCGAGATAATAGTGAACTTCCGGTTTTTGACCTTGACCGTGACCCAGAAGGTCAAGGTCACCGATGTACCTCTTATGTAACGTTGTTTTGGCCCAAAGGGTCGAAAATGAGCTCAAAATCGCTCTATCACTAACCATTTTCGAGATAATAGTCAACTTCCGGTTTTTGACCTTGACCGTGACCCAGAAGGTTAAGGTCACCGAGGTTCCTCTTATGTAACGTTGTTTAGGCCCAGAGGGTCGAAAATGAGCTCAAAATCGTTCTATCTCTAACCGTTTTCGAGATAATAGTGAACTTTCGGTTTTTGACCTTGACCGTGACCCAGAAGGTCAAGGTCACCGAGGTACTTTTTATGTAACGTTGTTTAGGCCCTAAGGGTCGAAAATGAGCTCAAAATCGCTCTATCTCTAACCGTTTTCGAGATAATAGTGAACTTCCGGTTTTTGACCTTGACCGTGACCCAGAAGGTCAAGATCACCGAGGTACCTCTTATGTAACGTTGTTTAGGCCCAGAGGGTCGAAAATGAGTTCAAAATTGCTCTATCTCTAACCGTTTTCGAGATAATAGTCAACTTCCGGTTTTTGTCATTGACCGTGACCCAGAAGGTCAAGGTCACCGAGGTACCTCTTATGTAACGTTGTTTAGGCCCAAAGGGTCGAAAATGAGCTCAAAATCGTTCTATCTCTAACCGTTTTCGAGATAATAGTCAACTTCCGGTTTTTGACCTTGACCGTGACCCAGAAGGTCAAGATCACCGAGGTACCTCTTATGTAACGTTGTTTAGGCCCAGAGGGTCGAAAATGAGTTCAAAATCGCTCTATCTCTAACCGTTTTCGAGATAATAGTCAACTTCCGGTTTTTGACCTTGACCGTGACCAGAAGGTCAAGGTCACCGAGGTACCTGTTATCTAGCGTTGTTTAGGCCCAGAGGGTCGAAAATGAGCTCAAAATCGTTCTATCTCTAACCGTTTTCGAGATAATAGTGAACTTCCGGTTTTTGACCTTGACCGTGACCCAGAAGGTCAAGGTCACCGAGGTACCTTTTATGTAACGTTGTTTAGGCCCAAAGGGTCGAAAATGAGCTCAAAATCGCTCTATCTCTAACCGTTTTCGAGATAATAGTGAACTTCCGGTTTTTGACCTTGACCGTGACCCAGAAGGTCAAGATCACCGAGTTACCTCTTATGTAACGTTGTTTAGGCCCAAAGGGTCGAAAATGAGCTCAAAATCGTTCTATCTCTAACCATTTTCGAGATAATAGTCAACTTCCGATTTTTGACCTTGACCGTGACCCAGAAGGTCAAGATCACCGAGGTACCTCTTATGTAACGTTGTTTAGGCCCAGAGGGTCGAAAATGAGCTCAAAATCGCTCTATCTCTAACCGTTTTCGAGATAATAGTCAACTTCCGGTTTTTGACCTTGACCGTGACCAGAAGGTCAAGGTCACCGAGGTACCTGTTATCTAACGTTGTTTAGGCCCAGAGGGTCGAAAATGAGCTCAAAATCGCTCTATCTCTAACCGTTTTTGAGATAATAGTCAACTTTCGGTTTTTGACCTTGACCGTGACCCAGAAGGTCAAAATCACCGACGTACCTCTTATGTAACGTTGTTTAGGTCCAAAGGGTCGAAAATGAGCTCAAAATCGTTCTATCTCTAACCGTTTTCGAGATATTAGTGAACTTCCGGTTTTTGACCTTGACCGTGACCCAGAAGGTCAAGGTCACCGAGGTACCTCTTATGTAACGTTGTTTAGGCCCAAAGGGTCGAAAATGAGCTCAAAATCGCTCTATCTCTAACCATTTTCGAGATAATAGTCAACTTCCGGTTTTTGACCTTGACCGTGACCCAGAAGGTTAAGGTCACCGAGGTTCCTCTTATGTAACGTTGTTTAGGCCCAGAGGGTCGAAAATGAGCTCAAAATCGTTCTATCTCTAACCGTTTTCGAGATAATACTAAACTTCCGGTTTTTGACCTTGACCGTGACCCAGAAGGTCAAGGTCACAGAGGTACCTCTTATGTAACGTTGTTTAGGCCCAAAGGGTCGAAAATGAGCTCAGAATCGCTCTATCTCTAACCGTTTTCGAGATAATAGTGAACTTCCGGTTTTTGACCTTGACCGTGACCCAGAAGGTCAAGGTCACCGATGTACCTCTTATGTAACGTTGTTTTGGCCCAAAGGGTCGAAAATGAGCTCAAAATCGCTCTATCTCTAACCATTTTCGAGATAATAGTCAACTTCCGGTTTTTGACCTTGACCGTGACGCAGAAGGTTAAGGTCACCGAGGTTCCTCTTATGTAACGTTGTTTAGGCCCAGAGGGTCGAAAATGAGCTCAAAATCGTTCTATCTCTAACCGTTTTCGAGATAATACTGAACTTCCGGTTTTTGACCTTGACCGTGACCCAGAAGGTCAAGGTCACCGAGGTACCTTTTATGTAACGTTGTTTAGGCCCAAAGGGTCGAAAATGAGCTCAAAATCGCTCTATCTCTAACCGTTTTCGAGATAATAGTGAACTTCCGGTTTTTGACCTTGACCGTGACCCAGAAGGTCAAGATCACCGAGGTACCTCTTATGTAACGTTGTTTAGGCCCAGAGGGTCGAAAATGAGTTCAAAATTGCTCTATCTCTAACCGTTTTCGAGATAATAGTCAACTTCCGGTTTTTGACCTTGACCGTGACCCAGAAGGTCAAGGTCACCGAGGTACCTTTTATGTAACGTTGTTTAGGCCCAAAGGGTCGAAAATGAGCTCAAAATCGTTCTATCTCTAACCATTTTCGAGATTATAGTCAACTTCCGGTTTTTGACCTTGACCGTGACCCAGAAGGTCAAGATCACCGAGGTACCTCTTATGTAACGTTGTTTAGGCCCAGAGGGTCGAAAATGAGTTCAAAATCGCTCTATCTCTAACCGTTTTCGAGATAATAGTCAACTTCCGGTTTTTGACCTTGACCGTGACCAGAAGGTCAAGGTCACCGAGGTACCTGTTATCTAACGTTGTTTAGGCCCAGAGGGTCGAATATAAGCTCAAAATCGCTCTATCTCTAACCGTTTTTGAGATAATAGTCAACTTTCGGTTTTTGACCTTGACCGTGACCCAGAAGGTCAAAATCACCGACGTACCTCTTATGTAACGTTGTTTAGGTCCAAAGGGTCGAAAATGAGCTCAAAATCGTTCTATCTCTAACTGTTTTCGAGATATTAGTCAACTTCCGGTTTTTGACCTTGACCGTGACCCAGAAGGTCAAGGTCACCGAGGTACCTCTTATGTAACGTTGTTTAGGCCCAAAGGGTCGAAAATGAGCTCAAAATCGCTCTATCTCTAACCATTTTCGAGATAATAGTCAACTTCCGGTTTTTGACCTTGGCCGTGACCCAGAAGGTTAAGGTCACCGAGGTACCTCTTATGTAACGTTGTTTAGGCCCAGAGGGTCGAAAATGAGCTCAAAATCGCTCTATCTCTAACCGTTTTCGAGATAATAGTGAACTTCCGGTTTTTGACCTTGACCGTGACCCAGAAGGTCAAGGTCACCGAGGTACCTTTTGTGTAACGTTGTTTAGGCCCAAAGGGTCGAAAACGAGCTCAAAATCGTTCTATCTCTAACCGTTTTCGAGATAATAGTCAACTTCCGGTTTTTGACCTTGACCGTGACCCAGAAGGTCAAGGTCACCGAAGTACCTCTTATGTAACGTTGTTTAGGCCCAGAGGGTCGAAAATGAGTTCAATATCGCTCTATCTCTAACCGTGTTCGAGATATTAGTGAACTTCCGGTTTTTGACCTTGACCGTGACCCAGAAGGTCAAGGTCACAGAGGTACCTCTTATGTAACGTTGTTTAGGCCCAAAGGGTCGAAAATGAGCTCAGAATCGCTCTATCTCTAACCGTTTTCGAGATGAGTCGGCCTGTCGTTAAGGACGCGTGAAGTCACCTGACCTTTGACCTTGACCCTCAAGGTCAAGGTTAGTGATGAAAGTTTTCCCTTTACTGAGTACGTTTTATGCATTCACACTGGGATTTGAGCACCTTTATGGCTACTTTTCGTGATTAATAGGTGTTTCCAAAAATATTTTGACCTCAATTTGACCTTGACCTCTGAGGTTCAAGGTCAAAAAATTTTACGGATTTGACGACAACTCATTACCCTCTATGTCTCTGCCAAATGCCGTCTTTTTACGACAAACCCTGTGGGAGGAGTTTTCTGGAAACCACTTTGAGGTCAGAAAAACTTTGACCTCAATTTGACCTTGACCTTGAAGGTTAAGGTCAAAAAATTTTGCGGATTTGACGACATCTCGTCACCCTCTATCACTGTGCCAAATTTCATCGTCCTACGTCAAATAGCCTAGGAGGAGTTTTCTGGAAACCTCCGTGACGGAAAAAAAAGAGAAGAAAAAAAGGAAAAAAAAGGGCAGAAACTTCGAGAAAAACTACAAACTTATATCCATCTGCAAACGAAGTTTGCAAGTGGGAATTAATACACCTTAAAGCTAAAAAGAGGGACTATTTTTCTATAAAATTTTATCAGTTACAGAAAATCATGCAAACAAGGAAAAGTGATTGAAAAAAGGAAAAAATACCTCTTTCAGATATTGGATATTTCGATGGACAGCTCAATGGAGACTCCTCTGTGACATATCGTAAAGAACAGGCTAATTAGAGACTAAATAGAGGCAACTGGAGGCTTACTACTTTGCCAATATAAAATTTTTAAGTGACAGACTTTTGATAAATTATGGTTCATACCGAATCACTACTTGGATTATCTTAACTTTTCATTGTTTTATATATATTTTTTTATTATTACTATTTTTGTTTGCTGAAGGGATATCGTCAGTCAAGCAGAACATTACAGTGGCAGCCCTAAGCCCCGTACGCGAGCCGGAGCTTTGCGGTGGGGTCGGGGGAGGGGGGTGTTGGATATATATTGCAACCATATGGCTACCGCACCATAAAACATTTCGAACATATCAATCAGGTATTACCACACATTACCACACACTAACCATATGCTACCACAGAGCCACCACATATTACCGCATAGCTACCATGTGTTACCGCATATCAACCATATGTGACCACATAACAGCCATATATAATTACATCGCAATCACATGCTACCTCACAGCAACCACATGTTACCATATGGTAATTACCTGTTACCACATAGCAGCCACAGGTGACCACACAGCATTTCTTACCACATAGCAACCAAATGTTGCCATATAGCAACCGTATTATACAGTAGACATAATTTTATAATTGCATCAAGATATGGTTTTGCAATGAATACAGCTGTTCTTAGAATATGGTTAAGATGTGATGACCATAAAATCAAAATAACGCATAGTAAAACGTATGTGTTTGCCGTGGATAACATAGCTACCACATTGTCGTGTGCAGTAGGCGAAAAAATATTCCTCATGAAATTATCTCGAAAAATTTTCTATTTTAGATGTTTATACAATTACCTGTTTCAAACGCCAAATTTGCAAGACCTTTATTGGACGCGGATCGGTTGAGAGAGGGTACTGTGAGCTCGAACTGCTTTGGCGAACTTCCGGCCTCCGCGACTCCCGTGTTCGGCATGAAGCGATAATTGCAACGAGGACATTGCTGCAGTCTGTCTTCTATAATGAAAAGTTTATAATGTGCCGTGGCACCCTTGAATAACGACCACCGTAAGCATCGCGAATGCGGCCTTAATTTAAAGATCGTCTCATATTAAAACAGAAGCACCTGGCAACGCGGCAAGAGGGGGAGGGGGGAGTATATGGGCGGAGCAGGGTGAGGCAGGGGTCACTCCTGTAATCAGGCACTGGGTACGTTTGGCGAAACACCACCTTTTTACACAACGGCAGTTGGTGATCTTATTTGACAGCAACCATATTTACACACAACTCGCTAAATATATAAATATAATGCTGATGGATACACTAAACATTTAGTTTTGTATCCCTTGTAAAGTGCATCGGTAGGACATGCGACAAACCGACAGATAGACGGACAGAGAGTAGTCCTAAGGACCTCCCCCAATCTTAGGCTGCCTTATTCAGACTGCAAATCTATTGGGCATGCAAGTTTACCCATAAATAACGAACTAAATTTTTTGCGCACCAAACACCCTCACCCCCTTAACCCCCCCCCCCCCTCCAGCCCAAAGCTCCGGCCCGCCTACGCGAAATTTGTGACTTCATCTATTTAGTATAAAAAGAGCGCACACAAAGGCCCCAGACTACAACTCCTCCTCCCCTCCCTGCGAGATAATTTTGGATGCGTATCCCTTTAACCACCCCCGTACCCTGAGCTGCCCACCAACCCCATACCGTCCCTTTGAACGTAGATGCTTTATGGGTGCCCACCCCTCCCCCCTTCCGCACCCCCTTACACTGAGAAAACGTACTTAATAAATCCACCCTTACCAGTTTCAGCCACGTTATTCAAGCTGTGTTCAGTTTCTGGCGTGACGTTACTGAGTGAGGGTATAGCCTTCTGTAGTTGTGACGGAATGCTTCCCTGATCCGGCAAAGGGTACATGGACCCGCTGCTATTTTCAAACTGCGTTGAGCCTGAAAAAAATTACATTTAACAAAACTGTTTTATACCCTACTATGAAAAGCCTATTTGCGCTGTCACATACCGCATACAATGGAAAACTCGAGATTATTGCACCTCTAAATTAATACACATTAAAGCTAAAAAGACCATTTTTCTATGAAATTTTATCAGTTACAAAAAAAATCATGCAATCAAGAAAACGTGATTGAAACAAAGCAAAAGATTTCTTTACCTTTTTCAGATATTGGATACATCGATGGAGACTCCTCTATAACAAAACGTAAAGAAGATACTAATTGGAGGTTTACTGGAGGCTTACTAAGATAAAATTCAAAGAGACAGATGTCATGGCTCACATGGAGGCATTGCTTGGACTATCTTCAGTTTTTCATTACTTTCATTATTATTATCATTCATATTATTATTGTTATTATTATTATTATTATTATTATTATTATTATTATTTGCTTTACGGATGTTGTTAATCAAACAGAACGTTATATTGGGGCAGATTTATGTAAACAACAGTAATTGAGTATTCAAAACTATCTGCCTTAAAGAAACGAAAACTCTTAGCAAGAGGTGTATCCTCAAAATGAAATGTACGCCCTCAGCCAGAGGTGTATGCTCGACATGAAACGAAGTGTCTTATTAAAGTTGTTTAAAACAATATAAAACTGGGAAAATCGTAAATAACAGCCCAAATAAACATGTGAATAACTGGCCCAACCCAGTAAAAATCTGACGTTTACCCAACGTCGATGTAGGTTTGGGATTAAATCGGGCATGAAGTTAGTTGTGATTCATGGCAACCGCAGATCACCGCCTAATCAACATTTTAGACACGGCTTTGAATAGATGTTAGTTGGACGTAATTGTTGGTCGCAATTAAAACTTCGCTTTCTATAACGTCTGATCAACGTTTTGGCACAACGCTAAAAAGACGGCGGAAAGCTGATATCGCAAGGAGTAACAACCAGATAAGAGCCTCATCATACTGTCGTTGACCACAAATAGCAGTCATGACAGGTCGCTTCGAAAATAGACAAAAAAAGTGGACGTAAAATATGGGAATATCACCAGTGCACAAGTCTTCTCTGGCCTAGTTTTGTAAACAAAATAACTATGAAAAGTGACTTCAGACAGATCCTGTGTTGAAGAATGAACCAAAAGTGGGCGTACTCTGATGGGTGGCGTATAATTTTCACGGTCTATATTTTGGAATGGATTAGATCGACTTCAGTAATTTAGATCAACGTCGGAATGTTACCTGGAGAAATGAAGAAGTAAGACATTTTTCCGTTCTTTTGAAGCTTCTATGAGAAACAATAAGGGAAAAATTTATAAGCTCCCGTTAACATTTCAAACTCACCATGTTCCTGACCGCTTCGCGGGGATGGAATGTTGGGTGTCTGACCTCCGGTTGGCGGGTGATCCACGGAAAGCAGGGGGTTCGACAACAATGAGACTTGAGATAGGTGAGACGGAAAGACTGTGGTAGAGCGGTGATTATCTACGCCTTGAGACTGAGGAGGTTGCGATACAATTTGGGCTGTAATCTCATCAGGCACGGCAAATTGCTTAGGTGCCACCTCTTTTTCTTCGACATAATTCAGTGTGTTTTCTGCACTGGTTTCTTCATCAACCTGTTTCATTATATCGTCAGGTTTCAGGGAGGAGCATTCCTGTGTGGTGACTGTTTCAGGGCCATCGATGTTGATACAAGTGGACGATTGATGTTTCTCATCCGGCAGTAAAGGACCAAATGACCCCCTTTTCTGGTCGGTGCCATTATTGTCACCAACATTAGACTGTCTGAACATAATGGGCAACTTAAAATCTTCTGACAACACAGCAGAACACAAAAGGTAAAAAAAAAGTTAAAAACCCTAAAGAAATATGCAATGGCAACTTCTGCAAGAGGGAATTCCTCAGTAGCCAAAATTTTGCTTGAGTAAGGAGAGAAAGTTGATGACGCTGAGATGAACGCAGTTGACGTTGTCAATGACGACATGTCTGGTGTACTCTGTGACGTACTCTGCGACGTACTTATTTGCTTGTAGTCAGACAGCAAAAAACCTGAAAATAAAAGGACAAATATAAATTGAATTTTATTTATATTTTAATTTGCATATTGACAAGTATACGCTTTCATTAATATCTGGTGGGAAATCACTTGTTTGTATTTTACGTCTCTCCGCGAGGGGGAGGGGTGAGGGAGGGGGAGGGAGAGGGGGAGGGCAGGGAGAGGGGGAGGGAGAGGGGGGAAGGGAGGGGAAGAGGGAGGGAGAGGGGCAGGGGAGGCGGAGGCGGAGGGAGAGGGGGAGGGGAGGGGGAGGGGGAGGGAGAGGGGAAGGGGGAGGGAGAGGGGAGGGGGGAGGGAGAGGGGGGAGGGCGAAGGGGAGGGGGAGGGGAGGGAGAGGGGGGAGGGGAGAGGGAGGGAGAGGGGGGAGGGGAGGGAGAGGGGAGGGGAGGGGGAGGGAGGAGGGGGAGGAGAGGGGGAAGGGGAAGGGGAGGGAGGGAGAGGGGAGGGGGAGGGAGTGGGGAGGGGAGAGGGAGGAGGGGAGGGGGAGGGGGAGGGGGGAGGGGGAGAGGGAGGGGAGAGGGAGGGGAGGGAGAGGGAGGGAGGGGAGGGAGAGGGGGAGGGGAGGGGAGAGGGAGGGAGGGAGGGGGCGAGGGGAGGCGGAGGGGGAGGGGAGGGGGAGGGGGAGGGGAGGGGGGAGGGAGAGGGGGGAGAGTAGGGTAATAGAGAATGACCCCAGAGAATGACCCAGAGAATGACCCCACTAGTGGGGTCATTCTCTGGGGTCATTCTCTGGGGTCATTCTCTTATTTATTCTGGGGTGATTCTCTTGTAAGACTTCTGCCCCAGAGCCCATGTTTCATAGAGGAACGCCTGGTAGTCGACATATACCTCTTCCCATAAATCGGCATCCTTCTTTGAGAAATGATAAGCCGCCAGGCGTTCCTCAGTGAAAAATTCTTTCTTAAACTGCATATTTTTTTCGACACGTCTGCTCTCTACAAAAAGTTCGAAAGCTCTGCAGGCAATGCAGGCAATGCAGGCGGAGATGACGAAATGTGTGTATGTGACGAAATGATGTGTGAAACGTCAGACCACCCCCCCCCACCCCTCCTTGTCAATACACAGAGTATTGACGACCACCCCCCCCACCCCTCCCCAAGAATCTCAGACCACCCCCCCCCCCCCACCCCTCCCCTAGAACAGAGTAACAGAGTAACAGAGTATTACTATTTGCATAAAACAACTCCCAAACAAAAAGTAAACTTATGTTAGTATGTTTAAAGCATTTTCCACACATTTTTCTTGACGAAATGGATTGTTGTATAAACGAAACGCCATTTGTGCAGTTGTTAGGGTGATTACGAGATTGGAAATAACGACTTCCGCTGAAGCGTTGATGAAGCGCTGATGAAGCGTTGAAGTGTATTAACCCCCCCTCCCTCCCCAAATTGAAAAAAAAGCTCACGTGAGTGTCTCGAGTGAAAGGGGGTGTGTGCGCCGAGACGGGTGCTGCATTGTTGAAACGTCAGACCACCCCCCCCACCCCTCCCCAAAAAAAAAGCCGAGACGTCTCGAGTGAAAGGGTGTGTGTGCCGAGACGGGTGCCGCATTGTTGCATTGCAAAGCATGTCAGACCACCCCCCCCCACCCCTCCCCAAAAAAAAGCCGAGACGTCTCGAGTGAAAAGGTGTGTGTGTGCCGAGACGGGTGCCGCATTGTTGAAACGTCAGACCACCCCCCCCCCACCCCTCCCCAAAAAAGCCGAGACGTCTCGAGTGAAAGGGGGTGTGTGCGCCGAGACGGGGTGGGGGGGGGTGTGGTGTGTGGGAGAGAGAGACAGAGAGTTTTTTTTTTTGAAAGAAGGTGTGAGTGTCTCGAGTGAAAGGGGGTGTGCCGTGCCGAGACGGGGTGGGGGGTGTGTGTGGAGAGAGACAGAGACAGAGAGAGTTTTTTTTGAAAGAAGGCGTGAGTGTCTCGAGTGAACGAGGGTGTGTACGCCGAGACGGGTGCCGCATTGTTGCATGCATTGCAAAGCACGTCCGTTGAAACGTCAGACCACCCCCCCCCACCCTCCCCAAGCGAGAGACGAGAGAGTGTGACGAAAGAAAACGTCATATGATGCAAGGATGCTGCTGCATGGATTACGATTGCGAGGGATTGCGAGCGAAAAGTGTGTTTCCGGTGGAAGGATTGGGAAAGGTTGTAGAATGGTGCAATGGTAGAATGGTATGGGGGGCTTGTGAAAAACAAAAAAGCCGAGACGTCTCGAGTGAAAGGGGGTGTGTGTGCGAGACGGTGTGCCGCATTGTTGCATTGCAAAGCATGTCAGACCACCCCCCACCCCTCCCCAAAAAAAGCCGAGACGTCTCGAGTGAAAGGGGGTGTGTGCGCCGAGACGGGTGCCGCATTGCAAAGCACGTCAGACCACCCCCCCACCCCTCCCCAAAACAAAAAAAAAGCCGAGACGTCTCGAGTGAAAGGGGGTGTGTGCGCCGAGACGGGTGCGGCATAATGTGTGAAACGTCAGACCACCCCCCCCACCCCTCCCCCCCCCAAAAAAAAAAAAAAAAGCCGAGACGTCTCGAGTGAAAGGGGTGTGTGCGCCGAGACGGGTACGGCATAATGTGTGAAACGTCAGACCACCCCCCCCACCCCTCCCAAAAAAAAAAAGCCGAGACGTCTCGAGTGAAAGGGGGTGTGTGTGCCGAGACGGGTGCCGCATTGCAAAGCACGTCAGACCACCCCCCCCACCCCTCCCCCCCCCCAAAAAAAAAGCCGAGACGTCTCGAGTGAAAGAAGCTGCTTACGGGACACACTGGGGAAGAGTATGTACACAGCAGCATTATTGCTTGACGTTTGGCGTTTTCACCCGTTGGCGTCTCGAGTGAAAGAGGGCTGCTTACGACGGACACACTGGGGAAGAGTATGTACACAGCAGCATTATTGCTTGACGTTTGGCGTTTTCGCCGTTGGCGTCTCGAGTGAAAGAGGGCTGCTTACGGGACACACTGGGGAAGAGTATGTACACAGCAGCATTATTGCTTGACGTTTCGCGTTTTCGCCGTTGGCGTCTCGAGTGAAAGAGGGCTACTTACGGGACACACTGGGCCACTGGGAATCGCTACCAGTGCCACTTGCTTCACCGTCTCGTTTCGTTGGCGTCTCGAGTGAAAGAAGCTGCTTACGGGACACACTGGGCCACTGGGAATCGCTACCAGTGCCACTTGCTTCACCGTCTCGTTTCGTTGACGTCTCGCTTGACTCAGCAGCGGATGGTTGGGTATAAAAGAGGGGGAGGGTGTGTGTGGACCTCATCAGTACAGTGTAGCAGTGTACAGTGTACAGTGTAGCAGTCATGGAGAACAAGACAAGGAGCGCAACAAGCAACGCAGTGGCGGCAGCGGTGGCAGCAGCGCAGCGCAGCAAGCAACAGCAAGCAACAGCAAGCAAGGATGGCTATGAATTCAGACACATCAGTGTTTTGTCATGAGTGCAAACAGACATTTCCATTTCTGGACTTGTATGTGGCACATACATGTAAACCAGCAAGGTTGAAACGTGCTATAGAAGAGCTTGTTCAGCAGATAGAAGTGAAGAGACAAAAGACGATGGAAGATAGCATTATCAGACCTGATCCGTTCCTCTGCGGTGAATGTGCAAAGATATTTCCATCTATGGAAGCGTTTGACACACATGTATGCAGGATGCTTCCAAAGAGAGTACAAGTAGGGAAAGGGAGAAGAGTGAGTCTTGGTGAAAATGCACAGGAAAGACGGTTTGAGCCTGAAGATGGATCGGATTTATTACTTGAAATGCGGCAACAAGAGAATCGGATTAAGAGACATTTGTTGGAGACCTTAAACCATGGCATGAAATGGTACATTGTCGTGCATGCACGCTTCAAGAAACTGACGGCGAATGCTGAAGGTGTGATGGTAGAACAAGTGGATAATGCTTTTATCAGCAGTCGAACACATATAGCCTACAATCCAGAGGATATTGAACAGGACTTGCCAGAAGCCTATAAAGAATTGTTTACCAAGTTTGATGAACATGAGCGACAAGGGTCTGGCTGGGTGTTGGATAACATCCTGTATATTGAAGTGCATACAGCTACATCAGCACCTCTGGAAGCGAGCAGTTATATCGAACTGCCGAAGAGAGTGAAGAATACATTAGGTGTATTAAACATTCAGAATAAAGACAACAAGTGTTTCTTATGGTCAGTACTGGCTCACCTTCACCCTTCAACAAGCAATAACCGACAGCGTGTGCATGAATACAAAGCATTTGAGAACGAATTGAAGGTGGAAGGCATGACATTTCCCACACCGATTAGAGACATTCCAAAGTTTGAAAAGGAGAATGATGTGTCCATCAACGTGTTTGGATATGAACAGGAGGTTGTTGTTCCGATACAACTGAGTCGAAACACCAGCGCAGCCAGCGCGAGAGAAATCAACTTACTTTTGATTAGCAATGACAAGACAAGGCATTATTGTCTCATCAAGAATTTCAGCAGACTGATGGCTTATCGTACCAAGTATAATGGAGCAATGTTTTATTGTTTCAACTGCCTTCACGGGTTTAAGCGACAAGATCTGTTAGACAAGCATCGCGAAGTGTGTGGCAAGCATGGAGCGCAACGTTTATCATTTCCCAAGGAACCCTTTATCAAGTTCAAGAATGTAGCCAAACAACAGCGAGTCCCTTTTGTGATTTATGCCGACTTTGAATGTTTCACGAAAAAGCATGAAGAAGTGAGGTACCAGCATCACCGTCCAAACAGCTTTGCCTATGTGGTTGTGAGTCAGTATGAGACACGCGCCCCAGTCCTGTATCGAGGAGACAATGCTGTGAAAGTCTTTTTAGACCATATGGTGGCTGAGCGTGATCGTATTGTGCACGGTTTACAACAGCCAAAGGAGATGGTGATGACTCGCGCAGACAAAGAGGATTTCAGGACTGCGGTCGACTGCTACATTTGTCATGAGCCTTTAGGAGCAGATCGTGTGAGAGATCATGATCATATCAATGGCAAATACCGTGGAGCTGCACATAGTGAATGCAATTTACAATTTCGATTTCGAAAGGATCAGCAGGGGGATAAAGATTCGTTTATCATCCCTGTCTTTTTCCACAATTTGCGAGGCTATGACAGTCATTTGATCATGGAGGAAATTGGAAAGTTCAAAGATGAAACGCTTACGGTCATTCCCAACACCGTTGAGAAATATATTGCATTCACCATGAGCAATCTGAAATTTACGGACATCTTTCAGTTCATGAGTACGTCTCTACAGAAGTTGGTCTCCAACCTGGCGGCAGAAGGGAAAGAGAACTTTTATCACATGACTTCTCACATTCACGATAGCGACCAGCAAGAGTTACTGTTGAGAAAGGGAGTGTACCCCTACGATTACGTGGATGAGCCATCCAAGTTTGCTGAAACACAACTGCCGTCCAAGGACAAGTTTTACAGTCTGCTCAGTGAAGAAGGCATTAGCGATGAGGATTATGCACATGCACAGAAGGTGTGGGAGACATTCCACTGTACTACATTTGGCGACTACCATGACTTGTACCTGAAATCGGATGTGTTACTGCTGGCTGACGTGTTTGAAAACTTTCGTCACGTATGTCTCAACACCTATGAATTGGATCCTGCCCACTACTATACGGCGCCAGGCCTGTCGTGGGATGCGATGCTAAAAGCGACAAAGGTGAAGTTGGAATTGATCAATGACATTGACATGTACCAAATGGTTGAACAAGGCTTACGTGGAGGAATATCTGTCATCACACACAAGTATGCGAAAGCAAATAACCCCTACGTAGCAGAGTATGATCCCACGAAACCGACCCATTACCTGATGTACCTGGATGCGAACAACCTGTACGGCTGGGCCATGTCACAAAGCATGCCGGAAAGTGGATTCATGTGGGTGAACGAGCCAGAATCCATTGACTTCATGGAAGTGGATGAAGATGACGAGATTGGCTACATTTTAGAAGTGGATTTGGAATACCCACAGACCATTCATGATCGTCATAATCACTACCCAGTGGCTCCAGAGCGGAAAAGTGTGAAGGTGGGAGAATTATCAGAGCATAGTCAGAAGCTACGGAAAGATCTAAACATGAAAGACAAACCCAGTGAAAAGCTTATTCCCAACTTGTGTGACAAGAAGAAATATGTACTTCATTATAGAAATTTACAGCAATATGTGTCACTGGGATTGAAAGTCACGAAGGTGCATCGTGCCATCATGTTTGCACAGAGCAAATGGTTAGCGAAATACATCTCGTTGAACACGGAAAAGAGAAAGTTGGCCAAGAACCCGTTTGAGAAAGATTTTTTCAAATTGATGAACAACTCTGTGTTTGGCAAAACCATGGAAAATGTGAGAAAACGCATCCATGTGGAACT
>OX457032.1:31351444-31410172 GCA_949752745.1 Protula sp. h YS-2021 | reverse complement strand
AAGAAAGTTGTAGCCAAACCGTCATTCCACCAATTTAGAATTTTCAATGAAGATTTGACCGCGGTACATTTACACAAAGTGGATTTGCTTCTGGATAAGCCCATTCAAGTCGGCTTCACCATTCTCGACCTCAGCAAAGTGCTCATGTTTGACTTTCATTACAACTACATCATGACCAAGTATCCCGACGCCAAGTTGTTGTTCAGCGACACCGACAGTCTATGTTATGACATAGAAACGGATGATATCTACAAGGATATGCAGGAAGATGCCGACTTGTTCTACACAAGTGACTATCCCCCCAATCATTTCCTGCATTCCAACGTGAACAAGAAAGTGCTTGGGAAAATGAAAGATGAGACGGCAGGCATTCCCATTGAAGAATTTGTTGGACTTCGGCCGAAAATGTACAGCATGATGTATAGTGGGAAAGAAAAACATACGGCTAAAGGTATCACTTACGCGTGTCAAAGACGGATGAAACATGAGCAGTATAAGGACAGTTTGTTCAACCAAACGCAGATGATGGTGACAGGACACACCATTCGAAGCCATGACCACCAGATTTTCTCGGAGAAGTTGAGGAAAGTAGCTCTCTCCCCCTTTGATGATAAGCGATACGTGTTGAATGATGGCTATTCCACTTTGGCGCATGGGCATTACAAGACCGCAGCAGCGGCAGCCAGGGCGGCAGCCAGGGCGGCGGCAGCAGCCAGGGTGGCAGCAGCCAGGGCGGCGGCGGCAGCAACAGTATAAAAGGGGGGGACTCTCACCACAACTTCAGAGTGAGTTGAGAGTGAGAGTGAGTTGAGGGTGAACATGAAGAGATCTGCAACAACAACGGATATGGATACTCTAGCAGATACGGTGAAAGACTTGAACGTGAACAATCCCACCACCGCCACCACCACCACCACTATCAAGAAATTAAAAGTGGAGACGGCGACGGCGGCGGCACAACCACAGTCGTGGGATGGAATGCTTTCTCTAGGCAATGGAAAGTATATCAAGATTATGAAACAAAGCAATGAAGGTGTGGTGAACATTCGCAAGTACCTCAGAGATGAGGGGACTGGAAGGAACCGTCCTACGAAAAAGGGTATCTTGCTGACCATACCTGAATGGAAAATGTTGAAGAAGCAGGTGAAAGAAGTGGATAAAAGGCTTCGCAGACAAGACGACAACGCATAACCAGGTAAACCATCATGAATGCACTCATGTTAAACGATGGTGCTTACCTTAAAGTCAATGAGAGGAATGAAGTGATGATGGGTTCTCGGAGATGTTCTGCTTATCAGTTTAAACCTGAAGTGTGGAAAGACTTTAAAAACATACCGCTTGAAGCTGGGTTTAAACGCAGACTTGAAAATAAACTGGAAGTGACAGTGGCTGAATATGATTCTAACATACGTGTGACATTCTGTAGAAATCTTTTACAGGATTATCCAAAGGATTATAAGGGAGTTGTGCCAGACACACCCTATGCACAGTTGATCTTCTTTGATATCAAGAACTGGCGCGCAATCTTACGATTCCTAGAAGCTATACAGCATCCACTGTTCGACATCCTCCGAGTATAAAACACACACACGAGACGAGATGGAAGACGACTATTTGATGGATTATGAACCCATGACATATGGGTTCTCCTATCTGAGAAACTTATGTGATGACATTGTGCTACGGCATTTTGGCCGGTATCTCGTCCTATCGCTTGATGACCAATCCGTGTTGAAGGATCACCTAGACAAGTTGAGAATACCTGGCTTTCTCCTAGCCGTCTCGGATGAATTAGAAGTGCGTGTGACTGAGAACGGTCTAGACGTGTTTGTACAATTTCGCCAATATGACGAGCTTACAGAAGGCTGCGACATCATCACCCTCAGCACCGTGGAATGGAACGCGCTGTTGCACGCATTGGATTGGGAAGAATCTTCTGCTTGAATTCAAAGAGGATGGAATACAACTCAAGCGGGGTACCAAATCCATTGAGGTGACACAGCCTATGCAGCTGATGCGGCTGATGCCGCTGATGGACTTAGAAGAAGGATATGAACTGAAACTGTCTGAACATGAAACTGTTAAAGTGATAAAGTTTGGTGATGTGTGTTATGTAAGCTTTCATAGCATTTACAAACGTGGATGTAATGTCTATGATACCTATATTAATTTAAATTGTAATGAATGGCATGCATTGATCCATGTATTGAAAGAAGAAACTTGTAAATAAAATTTGTAGATAAGAAGTGTGGGGGGGGGGGGAGTTTGGAAAACACAATAAAACAAGATCAGTTTGAAACTTGAGTCTTTTTTTTTCTTTTCAAAAAAAGCAAAAAAAACTTGGAAACAATTATTCAACAACTTAACTACAGCTTAACTACACCCCCCTCCCCCATTAATAAAACAAAGGTTTATAATGTCTATAGACAAAATCCTTTACAATAAAATCCCCATCCTTTCTTTTTAATATATTCACAATATCAAACATACTCTGGCCTCGAGCTCTATGCCATATATAATAGACACAATAAAAACCACACGCCGATGATATCGGCGTTTGTAATGAGATGGAATTATACATATAGTCCTTTCTTAAAAACGTTTCTAAACGCTCATCGAGAGGGAACAGTCCATAAGAGTCAAAGTATTCCACAGGGTCTTTGTCATAATACACTGCCACCCAATGCTCTCCTGGTTCATCTTGATCGTCGGTGTTGATGACATAGGCACCACGTTGTAAAGACGGTGGTAACTGGTCCATGGCAAACACACCTTGAAACAAGTCTTTGGTCGCGGCATCATGGCTCAGGATAGCTTCGATCTGCTTCGTGTTCATGACTGGTAGTCGAATTGGATGCTACGATTGGCACTGATCTCAATAATGTTGTCAAATTCAGCATAGACGATGACATTGATGGTAGGTTGCAAAGCCCTAGCAAAGTTCATTTCTAGCCGCAAATTCCCATGCTTGATCAGGGGAAAATGATCAGCTCCATCATAGTCCGGTGTTAAGTCGAACGAAAATAAAGAATACCCTCTAGGCCAATCTTCCCTTTTTATAATGGAGCTTTTCTCACCATTCAATCGGTCAAACGATTTGTAAAGCGTTTCAAAAGCGTCTAGGTACTTGTCCTGTGGAATGTCAAGCTTGAGCGGTTTGGACAGGACTGGTTCACCATCCGTGTACAGTTGCATATAGTTCAGATCAAAATGTTTGAAATCATATGGATTCCTCGCGACTGACCCACCAAAGGCTTCGTTATGAACCAGACCAATGACAATGCGATGTGGCAATTGACCCAAAAAGATGTTGTCTTTCACAAAAGAGCGAAACCCTGCCGGAATGGCCAGGACTTTACATTCTTTTCTAGTGATGATGATCTTGGCAGGACTTTTCAACAATGCGTCTGTATGCCCTAACTCAATGCCTGGACTCACCCTCACTTTGCGAATGGTTAAAAATGCCTCTTTCACTTCTACCTTATAGGTAGTATCTGCAGCCATCAATACATAATCATCTTTCTGTCTATGGAAACGCAACTTCAAACTGATGCCATTCGGAAGATAGCGATCCTGCTCAAACAAATCTATCCTTAAGCCACCTGACAGCATAAACTCACGGCTGAGACGTGTATGCAAATAACGATGGTGTAAGCCATTGTTTTCTTGCTCAGCTAGATCACTACCGTCGGCATTGACATGAAACCCGGATACATAGCGTTCATGATTAGGCCTTTTCACCTCATGACTATTCATCGACCCAGCAGTATCCTTGTACATGAGCCGCAGAGAGCGCTCGGAATGGAGACTTTCTTCCGAATCATGGATGAGATGCGAGATCATGCTGGTATACCCATGGGTGTTGTTACTATGAGATACCAACCGATCATTCAGAAACAATTCAGTATTAGACCATAGCCCGTTAAACACATCATTGATGCAGGAGACCTGGTCCTCTGGGCCACACGCTGTTCCATCGGCCTTTACAATGCGGCATACAATATGAAGTTTGCTGTTCTTTAAATCCAGATATTCTTCTGTACTCGCAGGAATGTAGAATTCTATGGGAGCACCCTCTCTAATGGTTGTCAGTGGTTGATAGTCGACATTATAACTTTTCTCTACAGCCGTTTGCGTCGGCGGTACGTGAAACCATTCCAATGGAGAAAGAGTGCATTCGCACGAATGATTGTGAATGAGAGACATGATTTCTTTTCTAAAAGATATCTCTTCTATGCTTTTTTGATGTTATCCGTCTAGCTGTTTTTCGTCTTCTGGCACGTCTCGTCGGTTGCACTCTCTTTTTATGTACACCACCACCAAACACACGTTGTGCTACTCGGCCCGTAACATCTTTCGCAACATTCTTTGCAGCCTTCTTAAGATGTGGCGCAACGATCTTAGCCCCAGCCTTAAGTAGCGGAATAGCTCTACGAGCCAATGATCCCAGTATTGAACCAATACCATCCCCATATTGAATTCGCGCTCCTTTGAATCCTGGCAATTCTCCACCCACTTGTCGAAGAAAGTGGTTGCGATATGCAGACGGATCGTGTGTGTAGGCTTTCATAGTGCTTTTGGTCGAAAATGAAGTTTACAAATCACCTTTCCAGTTTGAAATGGAACAGTATGGCCTGTGTCGTCCTTTATATTCATCTCTATCATGTCAAATTTGGATGTGTTTACAGGAACATAATGCGGTTCATTGTACGTTTTCATAACAATCTCACCATCATGGCCTTGTATCCCAACAGAACGTAGCAAAGGCACATTATAATCCCCAACCACTTGTGGTTCACAAATACTACAATACACATACAGTGTATAAAACCCCTGTTTCACATCGGCTTTACATGTTTCAGTATACCAGTGATCTGGGATAAATCCTAAAATCTCAGCTAATCCAGTGGAGAAGGACACTTCAAAACTCTCACTGAGAAATAGAAACACGCGTCGTCTAATTCTATCATACTTTAGCCGAACAATAGCTTCTTCTTCTCCTGCTGCTCTAAGGTCCTCGGAGTTAGCCACTTCTTCATTCACTGCCTGACATAGTTCTTGTATGGTTCTGTAGTACCCATGAGGAATATTGATAGTGCCAAATGTATCTATGCGTCGATACTGAATAGAATAGTCCATTCTATGTCTCATGGTTGACCATGTATGTGGATATTGAATTTCAGCTAGAGCCACTTCATATCGTCCATTCAGATAGATGGTTCGAGGCATACGAATTTGATAATTCGAAGCCTTGTTGTTGGGATAATAATTCATACTCGCATTGCTAGGCAAAGTAATGTAAAAGCTTGTCGACTCCATGGTGGACCCTCAAATGGTATGGGTGCGTCGTCGTCGTTGCCTATATACCTCATCAGATACCTCGGGACAGCGCGCGCCATTCGACCAAGTATGCCAAGTCTCATCCTCATTCACATGGTCTTTTATTTCTCCTTCGCAACACGCACTTGTACATCGGATCTTCACGGGAATAGTCGCGGGAATAGTCTCTTCCTGGCCACCACCACAACACCATAGCTCTTTTGTTAAAACTTTTCCCATCCTTTAGGAAACTGTCTTTGCTGACGCTGGTTCATTTCTGTGGCAATGTCTTCACGAGTGGTCTTTTTACTAAACGTCGTTTTTGGAATATTCGCATCGACAATTTCCTGGATAAACGGATGCCAGCCATGGGGTGGGGGTCTTCGGTCTTTTCTTCTTGTCGCCACCAATGCTTCTTTCATCAAATCAATCATGTTAGAATTTGTAATGATCTCGCCCGTTTTCAACACAAGTTCATCCTTCTCTGTCCATGCCGTACCATGTTTCTTCAGTTCTGCTAAAAGTTGTATTACTTTTCCATGATAGATAGGTTGAAAATGACTTAACACTCGCTTTTCTAGTGGTGGTGGTCGTGGTGGTGAGGGTGGTTGTTGTTGGGACTGACTTGTTCGTAGATGACGGCCAAAAAGTTGAGACATTTCCATAGCCTTTTCACGTGTTCGTTTCCCACGTAAAAGTGTCTTGACTTTTCTTTTGATGCTATGTTTTCTCCCCTTCTTTTCTAATAACAGGTTGTATTCCTGTTCAGGAATGAGAACTATTTTCATAGCATGCTTCATTTTAACAGCAGCTTGGCTAGCAAGGGCAATGCAAATCTAGCAACCACTCCAATGAATCCTCCTTTCTGATTCACCAACTTCTTTTTTCGTCGAAGGGATATCTTCTTATCTGCCAGAGTACGTAGGGTATGACGCTCACGCTGGAATACCTTATACCGTTTTGAGCTTAAGGGTAAATGTCCCCTTAATATATTCAAACAAATTTCAAACAAGCTCGTTAATTCCTCCTTCGTAGCTTGCTTTAGCAAGGATTTACGCCGTCTAGACCCACTCCGTGCAAGCAAATGAAGGAAAGGCTGGTTCGTTCGAATGCGTTTAGCCATCTTGACTGTGAATGGTTAAATGACTTGGTTCTTGGTCGTACACGGCTTTATCAATATATATATAATGGGTATCTTTTGGTAAAATGCCTGTACGAATACGCAGTTGATCATTCGTCTTCGGCTTCAAGTCAATGAACAAATAACCATGGGGTTTGCTGGTAGCATCTTGATAGGCTTCTATGAGAAATTGTAATCTTCCAGGATACATTTGCCGCGCCAATGTACTGATTTGCTGACTGTCTCTCGGATTTTTAAACAAAATGATATAATGGGTATTCAAACTAATATTGCGCATCTCTTTCCCATGATGGAACAAATTATGCACAATAAAGATGATACTTAGATTTTGATGACTGCTACCCACACTAAAGAGACGTGTTATACGTTCATCGCTATGGCATTTGGTCATTAAGTCATCAAGGATGAGTACGTTTGGTTTTTTCGGGTTAAAACGCTCTTCAATGTCATCTAGAATGCCTTGGTAAAATGTCACACCTTTCATTCCCTTGTACAAGGGCTGATCGGCTGCATAGAGCCATAAAATGTTTTTCGGAGAGGGGTGAATCAACTTTTGTTCGAGAATTTCCCTGACCAGAGACGTCTTGCCACTGCCTGTAGGTCCAGAGACCAAGCATGTAAATGGATGCTTCATCGTTGAATGTCTGTTTCTTTCACCCAACTGTTAAACTTGTTTGGCCAACCTAACCACTTGACAAATAATTCTTTCACACCTCCTCCTCGCCTTTTACGTGTTTTCAAGACTTTTTCAATTCTGTACACAGATTCAATATCTTTGGTCACTTTCTGCAGTTCTTCCTCATAGAAATGCCCATCAATATCTTCGTCTAAAAAGTCTTTCACACGATACAAATGTATTCCTTGCTTCTTACAACGATGTGTGACAATGAAGACTTCTTGCGTCCATTTGATGTGATAATGCCGTTGAAACACATATTTAACGAGGGAAATGCGCACATAATCGCCAATGTTAAACTTGTACTTCTTCTTCTTCGGTTTCAATTTTAGTTTGTCGACATACATATACTTCCACACTTTCGATTCGTTGTCTTTACGAATCTCGGCTGGAGCATACTTATTCGGGAGGGAGCCATGAGGTCTATGGTTGTAGTTGTACACCAAGTCTGGAAGGATGTCTAAGTAACGGTAAGTTTGATTATGTAGAAAATACCGATACATCATCCCCTTTAGAGTACGAATGACTCTCTCAGCAAAGTTGGCTTTGGTTTCATTCTTTGTGGTAAAGGCATGAATGCCCTCTTTCTTCAAAAATGCTTTGACCCATCTGTTTTTAAATTCCGTGCCTTTATCGGACCTTAGAGTGCGTGGCCTTCGGGGTGTGTCATGAAAAATTATTTGAAAGGCTTGTATGACGCTGGTATGTGATTTATTAGGGATTGGCTGTACCCACACATATTTGGAAAACACATCAATGACAATGAGTAAAAAGCGTGTGCCATCATTATAAGGAGCTATGTTTCCCATATCAGCCAAATCCACATCCCACATGTCATCAATGCCTCGTGTAATCACACGTTGTCTTTTGAACCTGTATTTGACAGGTTGGAGTAAACTGAATGCATCTTGGTCCTGTAGCCATTTCTTCACTTGCGACTGTGTCACGGGTTGATCATGTTTTCTTAAGATGTGATACAGTTTGTAAGGACCAGCAAATGCCCCGGGCTGTCCAGGTTTGAAGTACATATTGGTCAAGTAGTCTTTCCACGTCGTTGACATGGTCACACCGAATGAAAACCACCTTCTCAACAGAACAGCTTTTTATTTTATATTTTATAACCCTCAACCAAACTTAACTCCACAAGTTTTTACAAATCAAGTATAGATACAATGGTGTGAATCACTGGAGACCATTGATCTTCAATGAATACTAGCCAATGACTGAGTTCATCAAGTGTTATCATATCTACACCATATTTCTCACAACGCTGATTTGCATTCTCTAACACTTTATCTAAATGAATATAATATTTAGCTTCATTCCAATAAGTATAGACACATGCAAAATGACAAGTATGTTCTGAACACTCTTCAAGTTGGCAAGCAGGACATACTAAACAGGCAAACTTTTTTACAGCTAATAACATTTCTTCACAATAAGCTTTTTGCACAATATATTGTCTCAGTGTCATGTCCGCCATGATACAGCGCTCTAGCGCTCTAGCGCTCTAGCGCTCTCAGTCTTTAGAGAGCACTACCTTCCCGACACTCTTCACAAGTTTGTCACAAGTTTGTCAAGTTCAGTCTGGGGTTCTCCACGTCTCCACACCCGTGAGCGGACTGGTGAGCGGCTGAGTGAGCGGCTAGGCGGCGACGGCGGCCGGCTGAGTGAGCGGCTAGGCGGCGACGGCGGCGGCGACGACGGCAAGTAAGATGATGTTGGAGGCACAGTCTCTTTTATACCCCCGTCACACAACAGTTCCAACAACTTTCCCATGATATTCTGACCGGGATATCCACTTGACACTTGTTTCACACCAGCTCCCCACCAAGGATCATATGTGGCTTCCACTAAAGTTTTACCTTTACAGTCTTTTAACTTGTTTCGAAACGATGCACACTGATTCCATTTGACTTGTAACACCTCTTGCATTTGGCTTCTCTTCACTGTATGCCACAAAGGACATGGCCTTATCACTTTAGCGATACGTTTTGCTTCATATCCATTTCTGGATGACACAATAGCTGAAGCAATATCTTGGCGCTGATGGAACACGGCTTTCTCGTATTGATACAACGTTTCACTCGAGTTGAATGTATGTCCATACTTTTCAAGGCGTGTTGGAAACATGTTGGAAAGAACATCCTTGTGACCGCTAAATAGTACAATATTCTCCATGTTGACTTTGGGTTTACTCTAACATGTCTTCCTCCTGCAATAAAATATGTTTTAATATATCTGCTACTTCTTCTATCATCTTCTTTCTTTGTTTACGTTGAAACCACTCACATAAAATTAAATTTGCTAGAAAGAAAAACATTGCTGCTGCGCTGCTGTGCTGCTGTGCTGAGTTAGAGTTGTTAGAGTTGTTAGTGTTAAAAGGGGTTTGGCTTACCTGACAAGGCTGACAAAGCTGCTCGGTTTCTTCTTCTTCCTCCACCTCCTCAAATCCACAGCAATCTCTCAAATAATCCACCACGGTGTAATATGCTTCTACATCATTGCGGGCAGAATAGAGTGCAGAATCAAAGTCAAAGTTAGGATCTTCTTCGAGTCCAATTGTGGCACATTCTCCAAGAAATCGTGAATAGAGTTCAGTCACATCAAGACTGTGATGTACAACATCCCAGTAAGCGTCCAAGTGATAAAGCTGATAGTCTGGAGTGCCGCAGCAAGCAAGTTTAGCAATCATCAAGTCAATATAAGCTTTTCTAAAACATGCGTCCATCTTTGCAGTGTGTGTGGTGTGGTGTGGGGGCTTCTACTGTGCTTTACAGACCTTAAGTACTCCACACTTGCCGCAGAAGTTGTTTGGTTCACACATCATGCAATTGTACTTGTGGCAGTGGCAATCATAATCCTCCATATATCCGCAAGCACCGCAATAGTCGCACGTAAGTCCAAGTTGATTCTGTACATCCATATTCTCCAACTGAATTTCAGCCTGTCTTTTCTTGGATAGCTTTGACACCTTCATCCGATCATACTTTTGCAGCTTGATGATCGTTTTCTCACCATGGCATTCCGTACACGGCGGTTCAACTAAGGCTGAGTTGATGTGAGCCATCTCCCGAAGCAGTGTCTCCCATTCACCATCATTCATGTTGATGTAATGTGTGTATTCTTTCCCTTCAAACCGTGATGTACGCACGAAGCTTACATAGCGCATGCCTTGATATGAAATGACTTCAAGCCACTTTGTTTCCGTTAAGTATAGTTTGAAGCCAATGTCACGGCATTTTTTCACGTTCTGACACACAATCTTCCACAAAGATGGTGAATAAGCGCACCATCTCTCTCCACGTTTGATGCGTAGAAATAATCCATATTGTCCAGACTCCACAGTAATGGTTAAGTTTGCACTAATTTGAAAACTGCTGCTGCCGCCGCCCTGGCTGCCGCCGCCCTGGCTGCTGCCGCCGCCGCTGCCGCCCCGGCTGCCGCCGCCGCTGCCGCCCCGGCTGCCGCCGCCGCTGCCGCCCCGGCTGCCGCCGCCGCTGCCGCCCCGGCTGCCGCCCCGGCTGCCGCCCCGGCTGCCGCCCCGGCTGCCGCCCCGGCTGCCGCCGCTGCGCTGCGCTGCTGCCACCGCTGCCGCCACTGCGTTGCTTGTTGCGCTCCTTGTCTTGTTCTCCATGACTGCTACACTGTACACTGTACACTGCTACACTGTACTGATGAGGTCCACACACACCCTCCCCCTCTTTTATACCCAACCATCCGCTGCTGAGTCAAGCGAGACGTCAACGAAACGAGACGGTGAAGCAAGTGGCACTGGTAGCGATTCCCAGTGGCCCAGTGTGTCCCGTAAGCAGCTTCTTTCACTCGAGACGCCAACGAAACGAGACGGTGAAGCAAGTGGCACTGGTAGCGATTCCCAGTGGCCCAGTGTGTCCCGTAAGTAGCCCTCTTTCACTCGAAACGCCAACGGCGAAAACGCGAAACGTCAAGCAATAATGCTGCTGTGTACATACTCTTCCCCAGTGTGTCCCGTAAGCAGCCCTCTTTCACTCGAGACGCCAACGGCGAAAACGCCAAACGTCAAGCAATAATGCTGCTGTGTACATACTCTTCCCCAGTGTGTCCCGTAAGCAGCCCTCTTTCACTCGAGACGCCAACGGCGAAAACGCCAAACGTCAAGCAATAATGCTGCTGTGTACATACTCTTCCCCAGTGTGTCCCGTAAGCAGCCCTCTTTCACTCGAGACGCCAACGGCGAAAACGCCAAACGTCAAGCAAGTGCTGCTGCTGTGCTACTCTTCCCCAGTGTGTCCCGTAAGCAGCCTCTTTCACTCGAGACGCCAACGGTGAAAACGCCAAACGTCAAGCAATAATGCTGCTGTGTACATACTCTTCCCCAGTGTGTCCCGTAAGCAGCCCTCTTTCACTCGAGACGCCAACGGTGAAAACGCCAAACGTCAAGCAATAATGCTGCTGTGTACATACTCTTCCCCAGTGTGTCCCGTAAGCAGCTTCTTTCACTCGAGACGCCTCAGCTTTTTTTTTGGGGGGGGAGGGGTGGGGGGGGGGGTGGTCTGACGTGCTTTGCAATGCGGCACCCGTCTCGGCACACACACCCCCTTTCACTCGAGACGTCTCGGCTTTTTTTTTGGGGAGGGGTGGGGGGGTGGTCTGACGTTTCACACATTATGCCGTACCCGTCTCGGCGCACACACCCCCTTTCACTCGAGACGTCTCGGCTTTTTTTTTTTTTTTTTTTTGGGGGGGGGAGGGGTGGGGGGGGTGGTCTGACGTTTCACACATTATGCCGCACCCGTCTCGGCGCACACACACCCCCTTTCACTCGAGACGTCTCGGCTTTTTTTTTTTTTGGGGAGGGGTGGGGGGTGGTCTGACGTTTCACACATTATGCCGCACCCGTCTCGGCGCACACACCCCCTTTCACTCGAGACGTCTCGGCTTTTTTTTTGGGGGGGGGGAGGGGTGGGGGGGGTGGTCTGACGTTTCACACATTATGCCGCACCCGTCTCGGCGCACACACACCCCCTTTCACTCGAGACGTCTCGGCTTTTTTTGGGGGAGGGGTGGGGGGGGGTGGTCTGACGTTTCACACATTATGCCGCACCCGTCTCGGCGCACACACCCCCTTTCACTCGAGACGTCTCGCCTTTTTTTTTGTTTTGGGGAGGGGTGGGGGGTGGTCTGACGTGCTTTGCAATGCGGCACCCGTCTCGGCGTACACATCCTCGTTCACTCGAGACACTCACGCCTTCTTTCAAAAAAAAACTCTCTCTGTCTCTGTCTCTCTCCACACACACCCCCCACCCCGTCTCGGCACGGCACACCCCCTTTCACTCGAGACACTCACACCTTCTTTCAAAAAAAAACTCTCTGTCTCTCTCTCCACACACCACACCCCCCCCACCCCGTCTCGGCGCACACACCCCCTTTCACTCGAGACGTCTCGGCTTTTTTGGGGAGGGGTGGGGGGGTGGTCTGACGTTTCAACAATGCGGCACCCGTCTCGGCACACACACACCCTTTCACTCGAGACGTCTCGGCTTTTTTTTGGGGAGGGGTGGGGGGTGGTCTGACATGCTTTGCAATGCAACAATGCGGCACCCGTCTCGGCACACACACCCTTTCACTCGAGACGTCTCGGCTTTTTTTTTGGGGAGGGGTGGGGGGGTGGTCTGACGTTTCAACAATGCGGCACCCGTCTCGGCGCACACACCCCCTTTCACTCGAGACACTCACGTGAGCTTTTTTTTCAATTTGGGGAGGGAGGGGGGTTAATACACTTCAACGCTTCATCAGCGCTTCATCAACGCTTCAGCGGAAGTCGTTATTTCCAATCTCGTAATCACCCTAACAACTGCACAAATGGCGTTTCGTTTATACAACAATCCATTTCGTCAAGAAAAATGTGTGGAAAATGCTTTAAACATACTAACATAAGTTTACTTTTTGTTTGGGAGTTGTTTTATGCAAATAGTAATACTCTGTTACTCTGTTCTAGGGGAGGGGTGGGGGGTGGTCTGAGATTCTTGGGGAGGGGTGGGGGGGGGTGGTCGTCAATACTCTGTGTATTGACAAGGAGGGGTGCGGGGGTGGTCTGACGTTTCACACATCATTTCGTCACATACACACATTTCGTCATCTCCGCCTGCATTGCCTGCAGAGCTTTCGAACTTTTTGTAGAGAGCAGACGTGTCGAAAAAAATATGCAGTTTAAGAAAGAATTTTTCACTGAGGAACGCCTGGCGGCTTATCATTTCTCAAAGAAGGATGCCGATTTATGGGAAGAGGTATATGTCGACTACCAGGCGTTCCTCTATGAAACATGGGCTCTGGGGCAGAACTCTTACAAGAGAATCACCCCAGAATAAATAAGAGAATGACCCCAGAGAATGACCCCAGAGAATGACCCCACTAGTGGGGTCATTCTCTGGGGTCATTCTCTGGGGTCATTCTCTTATTTCTACCCTACTGGGGAGGGGAGGGAGAGGGGGAGGGGGAGGGACAGGGGAGGGGGAGAGGGGGAGGGGAGGGAGAGGGGAGGGAGAGGGGGTAGGGGAGGGGGGGAAGGAGATGGGGGAGGGGAGGGGAAGGGGGAGGGAGAGGGGGAGGGGAGGGGGAGGGGGAGGGGGACACATATCATGCTACACTGAGTCTGCCATTCCAGTGTGCATGTTACTAACCAACAATTAAATAATGAAAAATGCATGACCACAGTGTTATAGAATGCCATTTCGTCTGTATATTTATTGCAATAAAACGAGAATTTTCCCATTGAAATCCAGCAAACATACCTATAGCAAACGCATTAAAAAGCTAATTTTAAAAATATTTAGACTTAGATTTTAAGTCTGTAAATGCCTCCATCAATGCCAAAATCTTTTTTATATATTTCTTTTAGGACACAACTATAAAAATAAATAAAATAAAAGCACAGAAACTTTTGATTGGACAAATTTAAGCTTTAGCTAAAAGAAAAACCCCAATTCCTCCCCCCTTATCACCACTTCCTATTGAAAAAACCCCTATTAAGGGAGCCTCAGTTACGAAACTCTTAGAAAACGTTAAAATTACAATGGAACCCTGCACGTGGGACCACCTCCCAAAACGGTCTCACTTTTTATTCGTCACGTTCTGCTTGTCCGGACAAATTGGGTAATTTTGGTCTAGCCCCTTTAGCGGTCCCATTTCCGGGTGATCACTGTTTTGTGATGTCATACCTGGACACTCCTTGTCACAAAGTGGCCCGCCGTACATGCAGATGATGAAACATGTGACACAGTTTCCAAGCAATGTGCAGAAAAATCCAGGAGGACAGGGCTGGCTGTTTCCGCAGCCAAATATCTCCACGCTAAAAGTATAAAATGTAGCTCTTTATGTCAAGCTTGGAATACAAAAAAAAGATGAAAAAAAAACTTTGTCTTGTTCTTGCTTGATGCTGAATGTTTTATGCGGTGAGAAAGTCTGTGATCTTATGCGTCTTGTTTTTGACAATAATCCTGTAGCCAGTAAACCTAGAATTTATGCTAAACTAAAATGTAAACGGGTTGTGGAACTTTATGAAAACTAAATCGTACAAGGAAGATGAAAATATATGAGTTAGTGGATGTCAGCAAACGCATAAGGCATTCTCATAGAAAAAATCAGACCGCAGCGGGCTCGTTCCCTGACACGGCTCGTGCCATGATGCGACTCGTGCCCTGACACGGCTCGTGCCCTGACACAACTCGTGCCCTGACACGACTCGTGCCCTGACATGCCCTGCTTTTTCGCGATTTCCTACTATTACTCTTCCATTAAAAATGGCAGTCTTTCAATATTTTGGACATATTTTTTTTATCTGTACATCTACACATCATGCTCTCAGACGTTATAAAAGGAAAATAACATGAATATGAGCAGAACATTTGAAATTTGAAACTAAAAGGATTTCAAGAGAGTGAGAGAAAAAAGTCTTTTATTTCATGTTTAAGTATGAACTAAAAGCGTCAAAATTCTCTACCTTACGTTCTTATTATACGCCATGACAATCTCCTCCAGCTGATGGCGAACATGTATTTTCACCAACTGTGATACTGTTCAATTTCGATGCTTGTACTTGATAAATTATGTATAAAATTAAGAAAAAAAACCAACTTACACGTTACTCATTTTGTCCTTTTGTCCAGTGATATCCAGTTCCAGTTATTCTGAAATAATTAAAAAATAAATTGGCTTCAGTGAAACACTTCTTTGTATAATTTTTGTTCAAATGTAACTTGCAAACCAATAAATCTTTCGCGTTAAATTGCCTGAATTTAAAATACTAAAACTCTTGATGAACTGTAGTCCCATAATCAGGTGCATATCTTGTAGTGCACTAATACTTAGTGCATGTTGCATGCTTTTTTTAGCCTGTCCGTGCAGAAACAATCTCTGCACACGCGACAGGCGTGCAACAGGCCTGTTGCACGAGTATATGCGTGCATTCTCCCTGTTTTTCAAACCGCCGTGCTTTCACCCTTTCCGTGCAGACACAATTTCCGCACAGCTTAATTTTTCAGGAGACAGTGTGACTGCCCGTGCTTTTAGCCTGTCAAATCACTTTATTTCATACTTATTAAGTATCTCCCCATAGAAACTAGGACATTTTTATATCTGTTGAACACGACACAACAGCGGCACGGATATTGCGTGCTTTTAGCCTGTCCGTGCAACCGTTGTTTCTGTGTTTAATATTAGTCAATACGACACAACATCGGCACGGATGTTGAGTGCTTTTAGACTGCCAAAAATTTTGTGACTAGGAAAGAGGCTATAAAACTTATAAAATAGGCTGACAGGGTATTGGCACGGCATTCAGCATGCAAAAAGCATCATACAAAGTTAATATCTTAAAAAATTCTAATTTTTAGCTAAAGGCCAAATAAAGGCTATTTGCACAACAAACTGCGTGCAAACACCCTGCCAAAAATTTTGTGACTAGGAAAGAGGCTATAAAACTCATAAAATAGGCTGACAGGGTATTGGCACGGCATTCAGCATGCAAAAAGCATCATACAAAATTTTCTTCCTTTTGGGGATAAGCAAGTACCACCGCGGTGAATTTAACCGACTTTTTCAAGATCAAAGAAAACACTGCAAGCTTACAATTATCTCACAAAACAGTTGTCGTGCAAATAGTCTTTATTTGGCCTTTAGGTAATAATTAGAATTTTTTAAGATATTAACTTTGTATGATGCTTTTTGCATGCTGAATGCCGTGCCAATACCCTGTCAGCCTATTTTATAAGTTTTATAGCCTCTTTCCTAGTCATAATTTTTTGTCAAGTTGTTTGATCGAAGTATGTCATGAATGAGTTACTGAGTAAAGAATGACTTAATCTAGCATTGAAAAGAAAAAAAAGTCGTGTTCTCACTGCCGTCAGGGGATCCTCAGTACCGAACGAAATGCTTATTATCATTGTTATAAATTTTTATTTTGACTAAAAATGACTTTATCTGATATTTAAAACGAAAACAAAAGGGCGCCTAATTTTTTGTCGAAAATGTGGTTATTCTTACTGTTATTATTGTTGATTTTCGCTAAAAATGGCCTAATTTAACATTGCATTGTAATTCCTGTTTTCGTATTCATAAATATATGTCTTCTACATTGCACATTTTCAATGCTTCTAATCAAATGTTGAAATCGTTGAGGCGGCGATTATTGTTTGAAGTGAATGATTAATCAATAGTAGAAATACTGTTGTTCCACTTTTTAATGGGAGATGACACGTTATGGTATTGATTGGAAAATGCAGAAACAACTTCGGCACAGAATAACAAAAGCACGGACAGGCTGTTGGCACGCAACTGAGGGCGTGCTTTTCTTGTTCCGTGCAACAGGCCCGTTGCACGGAACAACAAAAGCACGATACAACAAAAGCATGCAACAGTGCATATGTTATAAATCAAATAAGTCTTTCTAGCCATAAAAAACTACTTGCAAAGATTTAACAAGACAAACGAGCTTTAAGCCTTGTACAATGCAGATCTCCGAGACGTTTACCTGCATATCGATTGAACAAAAAGAGGAGGGGGGAGGGGTCGTGTCTGGTTATATGGTGTCTATTTTGTACATGCAAAAAATAGTCAAAGGAGTGGCAGAAGCAAAGGCTTGAGATTGTGACGTCATTTCCCACTCTAAGATCCACGACTTTCTCGCTCGCTCTCTCACTCCATTTTTTAAATAATTAATGCTCTTCAGCTTGAGTTGGATGAAGAAAACGCCTAAATGAACAACTTTTTACCGTATGAAAGCTGACTTTGGCCTGTTTTCATCTCGAAATGTCAAGATGTGATTAAAAAAATCACGCATTGATGAAAAAAGATAACAATAATTGGCCAGGTTCCAAAAAAAAAAGAAGAATCAGTAGACATCAGATGATTGCGGCTAGACCAATGCGGATGTGGTTTTCCTTGAGGGGTCACACACGCCATATCCATATCTTTGTACTTATGGCTTCGTCTCGTAAAACAAAACAGTGAGCGCACTCTAAATCATATTACACAACAGCAAAAAAAAAAAAAAAAAAAAAAAAAAAAAATGGGCATGTGGTGGCTTGCGACAACTCTATGGTCTGGTTATATCTCGTATTACACTAAACCTCCCCATGCTATCTGTTTTGTTTACCGGAGGGAATGAAGCCTTGACTTCATATGTGTTGCCAAAAAAAAAGCGAAGAGAAAGGTGGTAACTTTTGTGTCAGAAGCGGTTCGCGCGTAAGGCTACTTTCACCAAAAAAAAAAGACGTGATGGGGGGGGGGGTGGTTGCGGGGTGGGGGGGGGGGGGGTCCAGTACTCCACGTTTCTCACAAAAGTTGGGACCACGCACCACGCTCTAGCTGCTCCTGAACTCACAAAAAAAGAAAAATACTTCTGGAAAAGAGGGTGTTTTATAAACTCAGTCTTAACTCTCAACGTTTTAGCTATGAAATTAAAAATAGTGTCCACGTTTGTCTGAACAGGAATCTTTTTTCAAAATTGCCAATCCGCGTTTAGAGGTCGTTTTAAAATGTCATGGACACGCATGGTAACCAATCTGTATGTGAGTAGCCTCCCCCTCTTCCCCCCGCTACCCTCGTAAAGGTTAGGTTTTCGTTCTTGTCAGTGTTTGAGGTTTTGATTTCATGATTTCATGTGGCTTATCACCCTAGGTGAGGTATCGTACATTTTACGAATCATGTCCAGAAAAGGTTGTGGGGAATTTATTTTCATTCAGTATTCCTTTTCCACAAAAGGGGATATCTGTCGCATTCCACGTTTTAGCTAAAAAGAAAGTATTAATTCAAAATTAACGCTTCGGACCACTTAGTATGTGATTGCTCACCCCCTCCCCCGTACTTCTACAAACCTAAGGAAGTTATGTGGGAGCGATATGTGGTGTGTAGCGATATGTGGTGTGTAGCGATATGTGGTGTGTAGCAATATGTGGTGTGTAGCGATATGTGGTGTGTAGCGATAGATGGTGTGTAGCGATATGTTGTGCGCAGTGATATGGAAATGAAACAATTTCTAAACCATTTGAAGCTGAAACTGATATAATCGATTTTAATGAACAAAATCAAATATTCCAATCATTTAATTGACCAGTAATCTATAGGGCGGGCCTTCTTTTTCATTCACAATTAGCTAATGCAGTAGTCTGAAGTCTTATTACAGTTCGTATGCACTTATCACTCCACTTGTTGTTTTTCCTTGTTGCTTTTTTAATATCTGTGATCTTTCATATTATAATGCATGAGCTCGTTAATAAAACGACAAGTTTGCTTACAATTACGCCAGAATCCCGGGATACGAGCATTCCGTAAATACGACCACCCTGCAAATACGACCACATCGCAAATACGACCACTCCGCAAATACGACCACCCGGAAAATACGACCACTACGCAAATACGACCACCCGGCACATACGACCACCCCGCAAATACGACCACCCCGCAAATACGACCACCCCGCAGATACGACCACCTCGCAAAGACGACCACGACACAAATAAGACCACTCCAGTATTAAGACCACTCCGCAAAATACGACCACTCTGCAATACGACCATTCTGCAAATGCGACCATCCAACACATGCGACCAACCCGCAAAGACGGCCACGCCACAAATAAGACCACCCCGCTATTAAGACCACTCCGCAAATACCACCAATCCGCAAATGAGACCAACCCGCAAATACGACAACCCCACAAATAAGACCACCCCGCAAATATGACCACTTTGACCCAGTCCCGCAGGTGGTTGTATTTCCGGGCTTATGCTCTCTTAATGTTCTTATTAAACGCCACGATAATGTCCTTCAACTGAAAGACAAGTGTGTATTTGAACGAATCATGATTCCGATGCTGCTTGCTTTGTACTTTGTAAAAAAAAATCAATAGATAAAAAAGCAACTTACACGTCACTGACCGATCCTTCTTCAGTGATATCCCATCAGCGTTGTTGCACTTATTCTGAAATGATGAAAAATGAATTTCCTTTTGTTCATATGTAATTTAATCTTAGCAATAAACTTTTTGCGTGCAATGACTTGAAATTGAAATCAGGAAACTGTTGTCTCTGTTAATAGGTTCAAATATTATATGAGAAGATAATTCTTTCTAGTAAAAAAGTGACTGTCAGTTCCTATCAAACACACGAATTCAGAATGTGTACAGAGGAACCTTGGAAATAGAACCACCACTGAAAAGATATACTATTTGTGAGTTATCCCATTTTGTTTGTTTGTTTGTCTTTTTTTTTTTAAAATGGCGTATTTCGAAGTTCTGTAGGAGAGATTTCCTGCCTGGTTATATGTGTTTGTGTGTGTGTGTGTTTTTGGCTTGCTTTTTTTACATACAGAATTTCCTTCATAAAAGACAAAGGAGTGGTGGTAGCAAAGCTACCCAGTGAACATTCTAAGGTCGACCCAACTTAGCTTTTGAGGTTGCGGCTTTGATCCAACCAAACGCCAACATTAACTCTTGCTGTGCTTTGGTTGGAACTGTCGAGACCACAGATCAACGTCTAACCAACGTCATCCATATGATGTTGAATAGACGCTGGGTAAGCAATGTTGTTTAGACGAAAACGCAACATTCAATAGACGCCGGAGATCGACAGTGGATAGGAGTCGAAAAAGCGGAGTTGTATAGACCTCTAATGCACAACCCCCCTCACCAAAAAAAAACACCGTTTGGTATCGCACACCGGACATGGCAGCTACAGTAGGTAAACCGACATGAGGACGAAAATATGAGACTTTCAAGAGCACATAAGTTTTTCCGCAACTATCCATGAAAAAAATATTCATGGAAATGGACTTCATACGTATCCTGCGTGACCGGATGACCCAAGGGTGGAGGTACTATGATGAAGGGGTGACTACACTATATGCGTATTCTGTTTGACCGTATAACCCAGGGGTGGAGGTACTGTGATGAAGGGGAGACTCCACTATGATTTTCTCTATTTTGAAGGCGATTTAAATTTTCCTTCGTCTATACACTGTCGCTTTCCCGACGTCTATACAACCTCTTTTTCGCCTTCAATTTCCAACCCTTTCGCAACATTGATTAGACGTTACATAATCGACCTCTATCCAACGTTGTTCTTAGGAGGCAATGTTCACTAGGTGAGGATCGTGACGTCACCTCCTTCCCTCCTTCCCAACGGTTACCGTATCATTAAAATAAAAGTAACCAAGGGAGTGCAACGCCGCACTGACACCACGATCTAACCATTATACTTGTCAAGTGGGTTGCTTCCAGAGCAGAGAGGGCAGTCATGTATGTTCATGACTTTCTCAAAAGACCCCTAAACCCCGAACACAAACTTTGAAAAATATCCCCTTTTTAATTAAACGAGGACGCCCTTGTAAATATCATTGCCTCAACGCAGAGTGTTAAATATAATTTAACTTAATCTGTTTTAACAAATATATATATATATATATATATATATATATATATATATATATATATATATATATATATATATATATATATATATATATATGAGTACACACGAAGCAAAACAGCACACTATATACAGGAGACAAATACCGAAACCTAGACATACAGTTCTACCTAAAGTTGAGAAGTACAAGAACAATTTACGGGCCTTCCTTTGAGCTCCTCGACGAGTGCAAAGCTGAAACAACGCCTTTTTGAGGGAAACCCGGGACACTGAAACAAAATTATCCCCTCCTCTCTCAATTTTTATGAAAATGACACTTCACGACTACCACATCTGGTGACAAAATTACACCTTCTCACTTTCCTCCACTATTTCCGGTTTTTTTTCGCCCATTCGCCTAAATACCTGTGATAAAAGATATCTTTCCACGGCACATGAATTTATGTTTTTTTATGTTTGTTCTGAATGACAAACGCGTGCACATAAGAAAAGACGGCGTAGTTTTCTCTATGCAAATGCCATATCTGTCCTTCCACAAGTGATTATTGATTGCAATACTTCTTAAGTAAGAGGAAATATAACCGGTATCAATCCATTGACAACTAGACCATTTTCGCTAAAGAGCAGCGAAAATTACACTTGGGGGGTCATACAAAATACGATTTTGAACTCTTAAACTCTTACATGTCGTCTTTTAGGCAGAATGGGTCGAAAATATGGTCAAAATCTCTAACCGTTATCAAGATAATGATCAACTTCCGGTTTTTGGCTTTGATTATGGCTGATTAGGTCAAGATCACCGAGGTATCTCTTACATATGATCCCTTAGGCTCAAAGGGTCGAAAATAAGCTCAGAATCTCTAACCAGGTCACTTTCGACACCCAAACCGGAAGTTGGCCCTTATCTCGAAAAAAGTAAGAGATAGAGCAATTTTACCCCATTTTCGACCTCCACCGTTTATACGACGATACGTAAGGTATAACTTCAGGTGTCTTTGACCTCCAGGTCACTTTCGAGTCCCAAACCGGAAGCTGGCCCTTATCTCGAAAACGGTAAGAGAAAGAGCAATCAGTTTCCAGACATCTCCTCCAAGACCGTTGAAGCTAGACCAGCCAAGCTTGGCACATGAATAGAGGTCAACCGAGGTGGTACACCCGATAAAAATTGTTTACCTTGACCTTACCGGTATAGTTGATAGTATTTAGGAGGATATTCTACATTCAGACATGTGAAAATTGTTAACAAATAGCAATATCATATACGTTCCGTTTTAAGTTATCATTCCAAGTGGGGTCTAATTCGCTGTGCGAATTTCGGTCTAGTTTGATTTGATTTTTCAAAACTTCAGAGAGCTTTTCAAATATTACCCCCATCCCCCTTCCCTCACTCCTTCCCCCACCATTCCCCATAAAAAAAAACAACAAATATTAGAATTACCTTTTTGTGAATTCGTGCAGTTCCCGTATATCCCACAATCTTTTATTTGTTTATTTATTTGTTATTATTTTTTCTTGGAAAACGGCCAGTGCACTTTTCAGTACAGTGCTCTTTTAAGGTACTGTTTATTTCTCGTCTTCTTCCGAAATGTTAGAAAGTAATTGTGAAACAGTTTCATGATAATTATTATGACTCCTTCTTAACCCAGGTGTCTTCTCAACTGGTGGCAATTAAACTTGAACTGCGTAACAACTAACTTCAAGGCGGGCGATAAAACGGATTGTTTACAAAGATATAACCAGGCTGAGGGGTAGTGGATGGGGGGTTCACTTTTTTTAGTGGGGGGGGGGGGTGGATGCCTTAGGGTAACAACAAGTCCTACAACAATCCTCTTTTTTAGTGAATGCTGACAGGGAAAAATACTTCCCTTGTTATTGAAATATGTATTTTATTGGTAATACTTACCACAACAAGCCCAACCCCCTTTCCAACCTAGATCCGAGTGCCTCCACAGTGCAGGTTAGTGTTTCTTGAAGCTACTTCCACCCCACATTTTCCTGCCAGCATCACAAGGCTTTCATCGAAATCTCAAAACTCTCCAGTTTCACCTTTTAATATACGAGCGAATACGTAGTGAAATTAACTAGCCTGAATCAATTAATAACTTGTAACGAAGATCCACAGTTCTTTTAAAGTTTTGTTTTCTAGTATTTATTTCTGTCCACAATAGATGAAATATCCACAAATTTATTGAAATGTAGCGGCACAGGTATAAATAGCTCCCAGTGACGACATTGCTACTTTCTCAGTGCGTGTTGACATGTTTGCGATATATATATACAGGCCAAGGCAGCTGCGTGTTTTATATGTTTACACATGTGTGCAAACTAGTTAATAGCAACCGATTTAAATTTTTCAGGGGGTGTCAGCTTCTTTAACTCTATAGTTTTAAATACCTTTTTAAAGACACGGATTCCGCAATAAACCTTGCGGCGAGTTGTGCTGGTTATACGTTGTTGTCTAACAGCCAACCTCTGTAACGGTTTGTTCTTTTTGCATAACAAACTTTTACTCTACATACCCACTGCGTTTTCCGCGTAAAAATACTCAACTCCAAGAGGAACTACTTTGAAAAGATCCATCCACTCTGGGTTTATATTATTATTATTATTATAATTATAATTATTATTACTATTATATTATTATTATTATTATTATTATTATTATTATTATTATTATTATGAATCCCCTCAGAGGTTATCTTTTTTATAACAACGATTGGTCACATGATTATCCGTTGTTGTCCAACAGCCAACCTCTACGGCGGTTAGGTGTGTTCTGTATAACAACTTTTCACTCCACAGACATACTGATATTCTACGAAAATCGTAGTCATAAAAAAGAGGAAGAACCTTTTTTAAAAACATGCCTCTGCTTTGTGGTTATAAATAACGGACAGGTCCCCTCAGAGGTCAGCTGTTTTATAAGAACACAAGGTTTTACTGGTTTTTCTGTCACAGCACTGGTACCCAAAGACAACAAGCGCTGCCGATCATCACAAGGGAAATAGCGGACAGGAAGGAGTTCTCGTGAAAACATGACATTCGAGTAAGTTTTACAAAGCACATTTATTTAAATTAGTGAAAGACAGTGAAAGACAGTGCGGGAGAGAGGTGAGTGGGGGAGTGTTAACGCGTTATCATATATACGTAAAAAAGAAGAAAAAAAGAAAGAAAGAAAGAAAGAAAGAAAGGAAACAAAAAAGATAGGGAAAAGAAAACAAATTGCTTTTTTTAAAACGTTAAAAGAAGTGTTGTGTGTGTGTTTTTTTTCATTCAGTGCTCAGCGCGTATTCACAGAAATACATGTGCGATGTTTCGAAAGCACGGAAAAAAGCAAGTTTTGCGGTTTCGCCAAAACCGTGCAAAACTCCAAAGGTATTAATATCTTGGATGGACGAGATTAAACGCGATTTTTTTTTCCTTGAATAAAGTGATAAAATTCGCAGGGCAGTTGAGGCGGGAATGGCGGGATAGGGAAGAGGGGGGGGAGGGGGCAACGGAAGCATCGTACAAAACCCTACGTAACATATGCACACATAAATGCCCCCCCCTCCTCACTCACAGCCCAGCTAGAAAAGCCAGTGTTTATAATAGAACTTTCCATGTGAAGTCTGATAGTAGGATAAAAAGTGGGGCTTCTAAGAAAGGAAGTGACGTCATAATGACGTCAGGAGGTGTTTTAGAAGCCCAATGGGGTTTCTAAAACAGTGATGTGATATGGACGTGATATGGACGTCATATGGTTGTCATATGGACGTAATATGAACGTTATAATGACGTAATAGGAATAGTGAGCAGCCATTCAAACGGGCAGCCGGTTAAACGGGCAGCCGGTTAAACGAGCAGCCATTCAAACGGGCAGCTGGGGCAAACGGGCCTTCGTAAAAAGAAAAGGATCAACCGGGCCATCACAAAATCAATTAAAAGTGAGCAAGCAATATGCTTCCTTAAGCCAAGGTATTTTTTTAACCACAGAGAGCTCTCTCTCTCTCTCTCCATCACACCTACGGCCGACGTGGGCAGACGGGCAGGTGGGACACCTAACCAAACGTACAAGTTCTCCTTTTTATAAATAGAGAACTCATAGCTGCATGGCTAGATCTCATCTATAAGGCCCCTTAAAGTCAAAAGGGGCATAAAAAGGGGTATAAAAATAGCCCCCTTTTTTAATTTTTTAAAGTTTTTTTATATATTTTTTTAGTATTTCCCACACTCTCATGAATACACATGCATACTAACACCATGAAACGATTAGCGATTATTTCGTATTAGTGGGTGGCTCTTAGAAGGGCCGAAGGTCTTTTGCTGCTGCCGGACTCAGTAAAGCTCCACCACATCCTGGACTGGTCTGCCGCACTGGATTAACTGTTGGTCATTGAAGAGGAAGTGATCGCTGGATACATCGCAAGAAAAGCACCGGATGGTGTAGTCGTCGTGCAAGGCTGTTAGCTGCGTCCAGAGAGATGCACAGTATATGCATAGTTGGTGCCCGCATTCTGCCAATACCCGGTCTGGGGAGAGCATACACCCGCATCCAATACAGAATTCAAGATTCTGCTGTAAGTAGAATCTTCCCTAGGCCGGGTACTCTTCTTCCTCCAGGCGGGAGGGAATTGCCTCCCCCAGCATCATGGTTCGGAAAAATGCTTGGTCATAATGTCCAGCCTCAATATCACGCAGTCGCGTTCCGAGAGTCATCATTCTATCAAAAAACACAGGCAGGCATAGTACCGTTAGCTGGGTCCGGCAGCAGCTGATAGAAGAAGAAGCGAAGTGGCGGTGTTGCTATCACGTGAACTTCCCTCACTTCTCTCAATGTCAGCGCATCATTCAGGGCGAGGTAGCACTCCATGTTTACGGAAGCAGTTGCAAAGCGGTTGTGAACCTGAACTGAAATGACTAGCAGTTATATACCACCTCAAGTGAGGACCCCCGGTGCTCATACATTTGTGAGGACCCCCCCCCCACCAGCAGGCCTGGTCGACAGCCCCCCCCCCCCCCACGTTGCCAGCATATACTGCGAGGATGGCCGCTAGTGTGTAGTAGTATATAAATGGGGGTTAAAGGCCACATTTCCCAAAACAAGCAGCAAGATGTCTACAACTCGTACAATCACGGTGATGCGAAACGGCAAGGCCGTGACGCTGACAACAGAATGCTACAAGTGTTGGGTGTGGTTAGAATATCAAGGACAACCACACAACTGCCCGGTACACCACAATGCACCATGTCGGTACTGTTGCAAAACCTGTGGTGGTTTGCTATGGTACACGTTTACGGCAACATCATCTGGACCAGAGCCAAGCACAGCCTGCTGGTGGTGCGGTGCGACGCTGAGAAACTTCAAGTGTTATAATTTTCATCCTTTCAAGTGCTCTAGAGGACCTTTCACGATGGAGCCGTTTTACAGATACCAGTGTAGTTGCGGAAACCCGACTTTTTGGTGAAGAGTCAACTTACTAACATCTTTTGGCCCTTTTAAGGGCCATCCTCTGTTGTGTACGGAATGCAATGTGGAATTTCCATCTATGGATACTTATGAGACACATACATGTAGTAAAGCTGAGATGAAAACTTTAGTGAAACATGTTCGTGAAGAGCATGGGAAAGGAGCAAAGAGACGAAAGATGGAAGAAGATGGCATTTAGCCATACGGTCCAGTTCAGTGTACAGAATGCAATGCAGAATTTCCATCTATGGATACTTATGAGGCACATCCATGCATACCAGCTAAGATGGAAAAACGGTTTGAGTCTGAAGATGGATCAGATTTACTGCTTGAAATGCGGCAGCAAGAGAACCTATCGAGGCACATTTGTGGGAGACCTTAAACCATGGAATGAAATGGTACATTGTAGTGCATGCACGTTTCAAGAAACTGACAGTAAATGCTGAAGGTGTTATGGTAGAACAAGTGGATAATGCATTTATCAGCAGTCCAACATATCAGCATACGATGTAGCGGATATTGAGCAGGACTTGCCAGAAGCCTATAAAGAATTACTTACCAAGTTTGACGAACATGAGCAACAAGGTTCTGGCTGGGTATTGGATAACATACTGCACATTGAAGTACATACAGCTACGTCAACACCACTGGAAGCAAGCAGTTTATTCCACTACCGAAGAAAGTGAAGAAAACAAAGGGGGTGATAAACATGAAGAATGATGACAACAAGTGTTTCTTATGGTCAGTATTGGCTTATCTTCACCCTCATGACGGCAACCCAAATCGCGTGAATCATTACAAGCCATTTGAGAAGGAATTAAAGGTAGAGGGTATGACATTTCCGACACCAATTACTGGCATTCCAAAGTTTGAAAAGGAGAGCGATGTAGCCATCAACGTGTTTGGATATGAACAAGATGTAGTTGTTTCAATACAACTTAGTCGAAACGTCAGTGCGAGAGAAATCAACTTACTTCTGATTAGCAATGACAAGACGAGGAATTACTGCCTCATCAAGAATTTTAGCAGACTTATGTCTTATCGATCAAAGCATAAGGGTACATATTTTTATTATTTCAACTGTCTTCACGGGTTTGTACGACAAGATCTTTTAGATACGCATCGTGAAGTGTGTGACAAGAATCGAGCACAACGTGTATCATTTCACAAGCAACCCTTCATCAAGTTCAAGAATGTAGCTAAACAACAGCGCGTACCTTATGTGATTTATGCTGACTTTGAATGTTTCGCGCAAAAGCATGAAGAAGGGGACAAGTATCAACATCATCGTCCAAACAGCTTTGCCTATGTGGTTGTGAGCCAGTACGACACACGTGCACCAGTTGTGTATCTAGGAGACAATGCTGTGAAAGTCTTTTTAGACCATATGGTGAATGAACGTGATCGTATTGTACGTGGTTGAGAGCAGCCAAAGGAAATGGTGATGACTCGTGAAGACAAAGAGAATTTCAAGAACGCTGTTGATTGCTACATTTGTCATGAACCTCTAGGAGCAGATCGTGTGAGAGATCAATGGCAAATATCGCGGAGCAGCGCATAGTGAATGCAACTTACAATTCCGACTTAGAAAAGATCAGCAAGGGGATAAAGATTCTTTTATCATTCCCGTGTTTTTCCACAATTTGCGAGGCTATGACAGTCACCTAGGAAATTGGGAGGAAATTGTGAAATTCAAAGATGAAACGATTAGAGTCATTGCAACACCAATGAGAAATATATTGCATTCACCATGAGCAATCTGAAATTTACAGACAGCTTTCAGTTCATGAGTGCCTCTCTACAGAAGCTGGTATCCAACCTTGCAGCAGAAGGGAAAGATAACTTCTACAACATGACCTCTCACATTCACGATAGTGACCAACAAGATTTGTTGCTGAGAAAGGGAGTTTACCCCTACGATTGGACGAACCATCCAAGTTTGCTGAAACACAGCTACCATCAAAGGACAAGTTTTATAGTCAGCTTAGCGAAGAGGACATTAGCGATGAGGATTATGTGCATGCGCAGAAGGTGTGGGATACATTCAACTGTACCACATTTGGTGAATACCACGACCTGTACCTGAAATCAGATGTGTTATTACTAGCTGACGTGTTTGAAAATTTTCGTCAAGTGGGCCTTAACACGTATGAATTGGATCCTGCTCACTACTATACAGCACCAGGACTGTCGTGGGATGCAATGTTAAAAGTGACAAAGGTGAAGTTGGAATTGATCAATGACATTGACATGTACCAAATGGTTGAGCAAGGCATACGTGGAGGAATATCTGTGATCACACACAAGTATGCGAAAGCAAATAATCCCTACGTAGCAGATTACAATTCTGAGATACCAAACAACTATCTGATGTACCTCGACGCAAACAACTTGTATGGCTTTGCCATGTCACAAAGCATGCCGCAAAGAGGATTTATGTGGGTGAGCGAGCCAGAATCCCTCGACTTCATGGATGTAGCTGAAAATGATGGCATTGGATTCATTTTGTGGAGGAATATCTGTGATCACACACAAGTATGCGAAAGCAAATAATCCCTACGTAGCAGATTACAATTCTGATATACCAAACAACTATCTGATGTACCTCGACGCAAACAACTTGTATGGCTTTGCCATGTCACAAAGCATGCCGCAAAGAGGATTTATGTGGGTGAGCGAGCCAGAATCCCTCGACTTCATGGATGTAGCTGAAAATGATGGCATTGGATTCATTTTGTGGAGGAATATCTGTGATCACACACAAGTATGCGAAAGCAAATAATCCCTACGTAGCAGATTACAATTCTGAGATACCAAACAACTATCTGATGTACCTCGACGCAAACAACTTGTATGGCTTTGCCATGTCACAAAGCATGCCGCAAAGAGGATTTATGTGGGTGAGCGAGCCAGAATCCCTCGACTTCATGGATGTAGCTGAAAATGATGGCATTGGATTCAGTTTGGAAGTGGATTTAGAATATCCAAATTCAATCCATTATCATCATAATCACTACCCAGTGGCTCCAGAACGGAAATGTGTCAAAGTTGGAGAATTGTCAGAGTACAGTCAGAAGCTGCGGAAAGATCTGAACATGAAAGACTAACTTGTCTGACAAGAAGAAATATGTACTTCATTACAGGAATTTACAACAGTACGTCTCACTGGAGTTGAAAGTCACCAACGTACATCGCGCCATCATGTTTGAACAGAGCAAATGGTTAGCAAACTACATTACCTTGAACACGGAAAAGAGAAAACTGGCCAAGACCCGTTTGAGAAAGACTTCTTTAAACTGATGAACAACTCTGTGTTTGGTAAACCCATGGAAAATGTGAGAAAGCGAATCAATGTTGAACTGGTGCACAAGGAAAAGCAGTTCAAGAAACTCGTTGCCAAACCTTCTTTCAACAACTTCAAAATTTTCAACGAAGATTTGACTGCCGTACATTTGCGCAAAGTGGATTTGCTTCTGGATAAACCCATTCAAGTTGGCTTCACCATTCTCGACCTCAGCAAATTGCTTATGTTCAACTTTCATTACAACTACATCATGATCAAGTATCCCAATGTCAAGTTGTTGTTCAGGGACACCGGCAGTCTATGTTACGACATAGAAACGGAAGATATCTACAAGGATATGTAGAAAGATGCTGACCTGTTTGACACAAGTGACTATCCGCCAGATCACTTCCTACATTCCAACGTGAACAAAAAAGTGCTTGGGAAAATGAAAGATGAGACGGCGGGCATCCCTATTGAAGAGTTCGTTGGACTCAGACCGAAAATATATAGTTTATTGTGTGACGGGAAAGAAAAACATACAGCTGAAGGCATCACTCAAGCTTGCAAAAGACGCTTTAAACATGCGCAGTATAGAGACAGTTTGTTCAACCAAACTCAAACGATGGCTACAGGGCACATTATTCGAAGTCATAGTCACCAGCCCTTCTCGGAGAAGATTAGGAAAGTAGCCCTCTCCCCATATGAGGACAAGCGATATGTATTGGATAATGTCTATTCCACCTTAGCTCAAGGACATTACAAGGCTGTGGTATAAAACAGGGGAGGTCCTCCAACCTGTGTGTATTATATAATATTTATTATATTGGAGGTGTGAACATTGAAGCATTAACATGGAACTTGGAAGTCGTAAGAGATCTGCAACTGATATGGATACTCTTGCAGATACAGTTAAAGACTTAAAAGTTAAAAATCCTACCACTACCATCAAGAAATTGAAAGTGGAGACGACACAAACACCACAGTCGTGGGATGGAATGCTTTCTCTAGGAAATGGAAAGTATATCAAAATTATGAAACAAAGCAATGAAGGAGTGGCAAACATTCGCAAGTACCTCAGAGATGAGGGGACTGGAAGAAATCGTCCTACGAAAAAGGGTATTTTGCTGACAATTCCTGAATGCAAAATGTTGAAGAAGCAAGTGAAAGAAGTGGATAAAAGGCTTCGAAGACAAGAAGACGGCTCATAACAAGGTATTCTCATCATGAATGCACTCATGTTTAACGGTGATGCTTACCTTACTGTAACTTAGAGGAATGAAGTGATAATAGGTTCTCGGATAATTTCTGATTATAGGTTTAAACCTGAAGTGTGAAAAGACTTTAAAAACATAAAGCTTGAACCTGGGTTTGAACGCAGACTTGAAAATAAAGTGGAAGTGACTGTGGTTGAATATGATTCTAACATACGTGTAGAAATCTGTAGAAATCTTTTACAGGATTATCCAGAGGATTATAAGGGAGTTGTGCCAGATACACCATATACAGATTTGATCCTCTTTGATATCAAGAACTGGCGAGCAGTCTTACGATTCCTAGAAGCTATACAACATCCACTCTTCGCCATCTAGCGAGCATAAAAACGTCATTGCAGAGAAGGAGACAGCTCATAGTTGATCTGACTGTTGAACGAGATGGAAGACTTTTTATCGGAATATGAACCAATTACACATGGATTCTCATATCTGAGAAACTTATGTGATGACATTGGGCTAAGACATTTTGGAAAGTGTATCATTCTATATAGACGACCAATCTGTGTTGATAACCATCTCTTTTCTATTAATGATAAACTTAGCAGGACTTTTCATCAATGCATCTGCATGTCCAAACTGAATCCCGGGACTAACCCTCACTTTGCGAATGGTTAAAAACGCTTCTCTCACTTCTACTTTAAAACAATTTTTGCAGCCATTAATACATATTCATCTTTTTGTCTATGTAAACGTAATTTCATACTAACACCATTGGAAAGATAACGATCCTGCTCAAACAAATCTACCCTTAAGCCACCTGTAAGCATAAACTCACGGCTTAGACGTGTATACAAATAGCGATTATGTAACCCATTATTTCCTGTTTCAGCTATATCACCACCTTCAACATTTACATGAAAACCTGATACATATCTTTCATGATTAGCTCTTTTCACCTCACGAGTATTCATTGACCCGGCAGTATCTTTATAGATGAGACGCATAGAGCGCGCAGACTGGAGACTTTCTTCCGAGTCATGAATGAGATGAGATATGATGCTGGTATAACCATGGTATTGCTACTATGTGATATCAAACGATCATTTAGAAATAGTTCAATACTGGACCATAACCCATTAAACAAATCATTGATACATGACACGCTATCATCTACACTACACAGTGTTCCATCAGCCTTTACAATGCGACACACAATATGGAGTTTACTGTTCTTTAAATCTAGATATTCTTCTGTACTCGCAGGAATGTAGAATTCTATTGGAGCACCCTCTCTAATGGTAGTCATTGGTTGATAGTCTACATTATAACTTTTTCTACAGCAGTTTGCGTTGGTGGTATGTGAAACCATTCTAATGGAGAAAGGCTACATTCACAAGAATGATTATGAATTAAAGACATGATTAATAAATATCTTTCTTATGTTTTTTGATGTTATCCGTTTAGCTGCCTTTCGCCTTCTCACACGTTTTGCTCGTTTCGCTCTCTTTTGTCCTCGTAACCCACCACCAAGCATACGTTGTGCTACTGGACCTGTAACATCTTTCGCGATATCTTTTGCAGCCTTTTAAGATGTGGTGCAACGATTTTAGCCCATGTCTTAAGCAGTGGAATAGCTTTGCGAGCCAATGATCACAGTTTACTATCTCCATATTGTATTCGAGCTCCTTTAAATCCTGGTAATTCTCCACCCACTTGACGAAGAAAATGGTTGCGATATATAAATGGATTGTGTGTGTATGCTTTCATAATGCTCTTGGTCGAAAATGAAGTTTACAGATTACCTTTCCAGGTTGAAATGGAACATTATGACCTGTGTCGTCCTTAATATTCATTTCTATCACGTCAAATTTGGACGTGTTCACAGGAACATAATGAGGTTCTCCATAACTTTTCATGATAATGTCTCCATCATGTCCTTGTATTCCAACAGAACAAAGGAACATAATAATCACCAACAACTTGTGGCTCACAAATACTACAGTACACATAAAGTGTGTAAAATCCCTGTTTCACATCGGCTTTATATTCAGCTGTACACGTTTCAGTATACCATTGATTTGGGATAAATCCTAAAATCTCGGCTTATCCAGCTGAGAATGACTATGAATTTCATAGTTATAATTTAGAAATAGAAAAACACGTCGTCTAACTTAATCATACTTTATCCCAATAGCTTCTTTAAGGTCATCTTTCACAGAATTAGTCGCTTCTTCATTGACTGCATGACATATCTCTTGTATGGATCTGTAGTAACCATAAGGAATATTGATTGTGTCAAGAACAGAATCTATAAGTGGTTGTTGTCGATACTGAATAGAATAGTCCTCTCCATGTCTCAAGGTTATCCATGTATGTGTATATTGAATTTCAGCTAATGCCACTTCATATTTTCCGTTCAGATAGATGGTTCGAGGCATACGAATTTGATAATTCGAAGTCTTGTTGTTGGGATAATAGTTCATACTAGCATTGCTGGGTAAAGTAATGTAAAAACTTGTTGACTCCATGACAGCTAAATCGTTTATGTGATGTAGATAGGCTAGATGTGTATATACATTACTTCATGTTTGACACTCTTCATCCTCATTCTCTACATTGCTGTCTACATTGTTGTCTAAATTGCTATCTACATGATCTACATTGGTATATACTACTTCTCCCTGACAACAAGCGCTAACACACCTAATTTTTACAGGAATGTTATTTTTATTTCCATTTTCTTTACAACAACAACACCATAACTCTTTAATCCATGTTAAAAACTTTCCCATCCTTCTGGAAACAACCTTTGTTGACGTTGTTGTATCTCTTTTGTAATATCTTCACGAGTTGTCTTTTTGCCAAGAACAGTTTTTGGAATATTGGCGTCTACAATTTCCTCAATAAACTGCTTCCAACCACGTGGTGGTTCTCGTCGTTCTTTTCTTTTTGTAGCAACCAATGCTTCTTTCAACAAATCAATAATGTTAGAATTTGTAATGACAGTACCCGTTTTTAAAACAAGTTCATTTTATCTCTCCATCTCGTGCAATATTTCTTAAGTTCTGCCAGAAGTTGTGTTAGTTTTACATGATAAATAGGTTGAAAATGGTTTAGAAACTGTTGGAACGTTTCTGATTTTTTTTGCATTAGATGCTGTAACAGACTTTTGTCGTTGTTGGTGTGATTGAATTGTTCGTAAATGACGTCCAAGCACTTGAGACATTTCTATTGCTTTTTCACGAGTTGGTTTCCCACGTAAAAGTTTATTCACTTTCGTTTTGATTTCAACATCCTTTCCCTTCTTTTCTAACAACATTTTATATTCATATTCCGGAATGAGGACTATTTTCAAAGTATGTTTCATTTTAACAGCAACTGAGCTAACAAAGGTAATGCAAATTTAGCAATAGCTCCAATAAATCCTCCTTTCTGATTAACCAACTTCTTTTTTCTTCGAAGTGATATCTTCTTATCTGCCAGTGTACGTAGGGTATGACGTTCACGCTTGAATACCTTATACCTTTTTGAGCTTAAGGGTAAATGTCCTCGCAATATATTCAAACAAATTTCAAACGAGCTAGTTAATTCCTCCTTAGAAGCTTGTTGTAACAAGGATTTACGTCGTTTAGGCCCGCTGCGTGCGAGCAAGTGAAGAAAAGGTTGATTCGCTTGAATACGTTTAGACATCTTGGCTGCGAATGGTTAAGTGACTTGGTTCTTGTTCATACGCTGCCTTATCAACATATACGTAATGTGTATCTTTTGGTAAAATGCCTGTACGAATACATAGTTGATCATTTGTCTTCGGCTTCAGATCAATGAATAAAAAGTCATGAGGTTTGCTGGCAGCATCTTGATAGGCTTCTATGAGAAATTGAGATTTTTCAGGATACATTTGTCGCGCTAATGTACTTATTTGTTGACTGTCTCTAGGATTTTTAAATAATGATGTAATGTGTATTCAAACTAATATTTCGCATTACTCTACCATGATGGAACAAGTTATGCACAATAAAAATAATGCTTAGATTTTGATGACTGCTGCCAACACTAAAGAGACGTGTCATACGCTCATCACTATGACATTTGGTCATTAAGTCATCAATGATGAGTAAGTTTGGGTTTTTAGGGTTAAAACGCTCGTCAATGTTATCTGGAATGCCTTGGCAAAATTACACACCTTTCATTCCCTTATACAAAGGCTGATCTGCTGCATAGAGCCATAAAATGGTTTTTGGAGAGGGTTTAATTAACTTTTGTTCTAGAATTTCTCTAATTAGAGAAGTTTTACCACTGCCTGTAGGTCAAGAGACCAAACATGTGAATGGATGCTTTATTTTCGAATATCTGTTTCTTAAACCCAGCTGTTAAACTTCTTTGGCCAGCCTAACCACTTCACAAATAATTCTTTAACACCTCGTCTTTTTCGTGTTTTGAAGACCTTTTCAATTCTGTAGACTGATTCAATATCTTTTGTCACTTTCTGCAGTTCTTCTTCATAGAAATGTCCATCAATACCTTCATCCAAAAAGTCTTTCACACGATACAAGAGTATTTCTTGCTTCTTACAACGAAGTGTGATGATGAAGACTTCTTGCGTCCACTTTATATGATAATCACGTTGAAATACATATTTCATGTGAGAAATGCGAATCTGATCACCAATTCTAAATTTGTAGGTTTTTTCTTCTTTGGCTTAATTTCAATTTGTCTACATACATATACTTCCACACTTGCGATTCTATGTCTTTACGAATATCTGCAGGAGCATACTTATTAGGGAGGGAGCCATGAGGTCTATGGTTGTAATTATACACTAAGTCTGGAAGGATGTCCATATATCGATAAGTTTGATTATGTAGGAAATATCGATACATCATTCCCTTTAGAGTACGAATGACTCTCTCAGCAAAGTTGGCTTTGGTTTCATTCTTTGTCGTATAGGCATGTATTCCCTCCTTCAAAAATGCTTTTACCCATCTGTTTTTAAATTCAGTTCCTTTATCCGACCTTAGAGTTCGTGGTCTTCGTTGTGTTTCATGAAAAATCTTTTGAAAGGCTTCTATGACGCTGATATGTAATTTATTAGGTATTGGTTGCACCCATAAATATTTGGAAAACACATCAATGACAACCAATAAAAAGTGGGTGTCATCATTATAGGAAGCTATGTTTCCCATGTCAGCTAAATCAATATCCCACATGTCATCAATTCCAAGTGTAATGACACGTTGCCTTTTAAACCTGTATTTTACAGGTTGTAGTAAACTGAAGGCATCTTAATCCTGTAACCATTTCTTCACTTGTGAATGAGTGACTGGTTGATCATGTTTTTTTTAATATGTGATAAAGTTTGTAAGGAACAGCAAATGCCCCGGGTTGACCAGATTTAAAGTAAATATTGGTTAAGTAGTCTTTCCGCGTCGACATGTTAACACTAAATGATCAACACTTGTTAACATATCTTGCATTTTATTTTGTAAACATATCTTGCATTTTATTTTATCAACATATCTTGCATTTTATCAACACATCTTAAATTTTATTTTATCAACAGTAGTATAGAGATAGGATAGATACCCGTTCCGCGGACCGCGGACACACCGACCCCCCCCCCCCCACCCCCCCTACCCTAGCAGACCCCCCCCCCACCCCCCCCCCCCTACCCCTAATAAAACTCGTCAGACCAGCTTAATTTAGCACGTATGTGAATGGTTTTTTAAGCACCAATGTTACATAATGAATTGAGGTTATCCTTTTGTGAATGATACGGGGGTTAATTTCTTGTGAATACCTATGCTATAATTATCTATTTTGACAATGCGAGCATGTAACGCCGACTACGTTAGCCACTTTATCGGAACAATGGCAATATACAGACAAGTATAGAAGCACAACAGGCAGCCTATTGTTAAGCATTTCGCCTTGCTGCCTGCCTCATTGTCTTAATTCAATGAATGACATAATATAAAGGTGTTATGCAGGGTGTGAATCATGAATACCTGTTTTTATAACGGAGACGTAGCCTGTGTTAACGAAATGACCCTTTTAATTAAAATATTTCATTTCAATTCCTGTCTTCCCCACCGCTCATTTCTCTCCATTTTTTTTTTACTCGTCACTCATTTTCCCGTGGCTTTTACTAATGAGAAGAATAAACCCATCTGTAAAGTAGTAACAAGAATAAACCAATATGTAAAGTAGTAATTATAATAACTATACTAGCAACTTCAATTATACCCAAAAAGTAGAAACTATAATGAAAATTTAAAAAGAAAACCAAAATAATACAGACAGGAATGCAACAATAATAACGAAATATCAATATAAATAGCAACATATAAATCTATATCCTCTCATCATTGAACTTCAAAATAAAAGAAACCAATGCAAAACAACAGACAAATAATATGAAAGTTAATGCAATGATAATATTAGAAATGAACCAATGCTTACATAGTAATGAAAAATGAATATACCAATAACTATATAATCGTATAAATGCAGAAATAATGATAAACATAATAATAGTAATAGTGGTAATAATAAATAAAGGAATAAAAAGCAATAATAACAGGACAAAGGAATAATAAAATTGATAAATATTCAACAATGTAATATTAATAATAATAATAATAATAAGAAGAATAACAATGAAAAGTGGAAGAAGAATATAAACAAATATAGAAATAGTAATAGTGGTAAAATGAATAAAGGAGTAAAAAGCTATGTTAACAGAACAATAACAGAGCAATAATAACAAGACATCAATAAAGTAATATTAATAATAATAAGAAGAATAATAATAATGAGAAGTAGAAGAAGACTATAAACAAACATAGATATAGTTATAATCGTAAATAAATACGTGAATAAAAAAAAACAATATAAACACAATAACACTGCAATAATAACAAGACATTATTAAAGTAATAATAATAATAATAATAATAATAATAATAATAAGAAGAAGAAGAAGAAGAAGACGAATAACAATGAGAAGTGGAAGACGAATATAAACAAATATCGAAATAGTTATAATGCTAAATAAATACATGAATAAAAAAGCAATATAAACACAATAACAGAGCAATAATAACAAGACATCCATAAAAGTTATATTAATAATAATAATAAGAAGAAGAATAATAATAATAAGAGAAGTGGAAGAAGAATATAAACAAATATAGAAATAGTTATAATGGTAAATAAATACATGAATAAAAAAGCAATATAAACACAATAACACCACAATAACAAGACATTATTAAAGTAATAATAATAATAATAATAATAATAATAATAATAATAATAATAATAATAATAATAATAATAATAGTGAGAAGTAGAAGAAGACTAAAAACAAACATAGAAATAGTAATAATGGTAATTAAATACACGAATAAAAAAGCTATGTTAACAGAACAATAACACCGCAATAATAACAAGACAACAATAAAGTAACACTAATAATAATAATGAGAAGTAGAAGAAGAATTATAAAAAAAAATGTAGAAATAGTAATAATGGTAAATAAATACATGAATAAGAAAGCAATAACAGAATAATATCAGAGCAATAATAACACGACATCAATAAAGTATTAACATGAATAATAATAATAATTATAGCAGATAAGTAATAGTAAGTATACATGAATTATATAAGTAAAAGTTAATATTGACTAATACAGAAAGTTAAAGAAGATATGAACTAATACAGAAATAAGCAAAGAATCGTAAAATAAATAAAATGACCAATAATAAAGGAATAAACCAAATAGCAGTAAAAAATATCCAATAAGACAAATCAATGTTACAACACCGCAACTACAAGAAAAGTACCAGCGGTAATATAAAAATAACAACAAATAAGAATAATAAAGTATCACTAACAAGTAATAACAGAAAACAATAGCAGAAATAACGAAAATAACAATAATAATGACAAAACAATACAGAAATAACAAAAATAATTAAAATAACATTAATAGTAATAACAGAAAGAAATAAAGAAAATAGTATACAAGTCCTTCATGAAAAAAAAACATAGTAATAACAAAAGAACTCTAAAAAAATTAAATACACTAGGATACCAATAATAGAAAGAAAGGGCACTTGTTTAAGAAGAGGAAGAAGAAGAAGACTAACAAGTATATCAAGTAAAAGCAGTAATGATAATAGAAATGAACTACTACACAAATAGTAATGGTGATACATGACAAACAAAAAACAAGTGAATAAACAATAACAAGAACATACCATTTGCTGAATTAAAAGAAATGATAAGTAATAGATATAAAGTAAAATAATAATACACGACCCAGTAATAGTAATGTTAAATAAGAGAATTAAGTGAAAGCAATAAAATGAACTAAAGCAAAGCAGTAAGACAAATAAACAATTAATGAAAGTAAAAATAACAAAGGAATGAAATAATGTATAAATACTAATAACGATAACAGCCAATAAATGCAATCCGTAATATAACAAAAAGAACAACAACAATAAAATAACAGTAATGATAACGGAAATAATGAAAGTAACAATAACAAATAACGAAAATAACAAGATCAGTTATTATATTAAAAGCAATAGTTATAATAATAACCGCAAAAAATCATAACTCCAAAGCAACATTAATAGGAAACAATGGCAATTATACAGAAATAAATGCAAGAAGAAGGAGGAGGAGGAGGAGAAGAAGAAGAAAAAGAAGAAGAAGAAGAAGAAGAAGAAGAAGAAGAAGAAGAAGAAGAAGAAGAAGAAGAAGAAGCGAAAACTAAATTACATAAAAGTAAAAGAAATAATAGTAATGATAGAAATGAATCAAATCAAAAACAGAAATAATAAACAAATGAACAAAATAATAATAGTATAATGAATGAATAGAACCAATAATGATAATGAAAATAAAAATATACTAATGCAGAATTAACAGCAATGATAAATAATAAATAGAAATACTAGCAATACCAGAATGAATATCAACAACAGCAATAGTAAAAACAACAATAAATAACATTAACAGTATCAATAATGAGTAAATAACATTAACAACAGTGTCAATAATAAGTAATATACGGAAGCAATAATAAGAAAAGCTTAATACATAATCACAGTAGGTTTAGTGAAAATACTATATAAAACTTTATGAAATTAAATACAAACAGCAATATTTATAATGATAGCAAAAATAATAACTATAAAAATAATCCTAATAGTAAATAGCAATACTGCTAATAATAATACAAAGAAAGCAAACCCTAGTACAACAACTACAACGGAACATCAATGAGGTAATGAAAATAATAGTAAAACAGTAACTATATAACTGTCAAGAATATATGGGTAGGAATAAAAATAATAAGAGCAAATAATAATTACAATAATCGTTGTAAAACCAGAACAGTAATAACAACAACTACAAGAGTAACAGTTATAGCTAAAATAATATCAATAATAATAAAAAACTGCAATAATAATAATAATAATAATAATAGCCGCACAAGCAGTAATATTTAATGACAAAAGCCACACAAAGAATAAAATAATATATAAGACCTTTGTGAAATTAAGTTAAATCAGTCATAGTTATAACAACAACATACTTATTCTGACAACAAAAGGAATGTCAAAACACTACAATAATAAGCAATAAGAAAAGCGGTAACAATATATATATATATATATATATAATAGCCTTTCGTGAAATTAATTAAAACAGTAGTACATATAATCAGAACAAAAAGAGTAAGAAGCACGTAAATAACAAGCAATAACAAAATCGGTAGAAAGGAAAGAATAATATGTAAGCTCTTTGTTGGAAAACATACAGTGTCAGTTATAACGCTAACAATAAAGTTAATAATCAATAACAACAGAAAGAAAGCAAAACTGCAACACAATAGCAAACAACACCAAGACCACCATGAAAATAACAGTAAATAGTAACAAGAAAACTTAAAAAAAAAACATAATAACCGTAAATAATAACTATAATATTAACAACTGCAGTAAAATAAGAAAGTAATAACAATAAGAACAATAATAACTAATAACAAAAAAAAAAAAACCAAAGTAAGAAAATAAACGTAATATATAAGCCCTTTGTGAACTTAAATCAAATCAGTGATAGTTATATTATCAACTAAAAATAAAATAAAACATGGACAATAACAAGCATTTACAAAGAAAAAATAGCATACAAGTCCTTTGTGAAATTAAATAAACCAGTAAAATTGTAATCACAAGAATAAAAATTAATAATCATACCAATAACAATAATAATAAGACAAAGAAAGCAAACCAACAACATAATAATGACATTGAAAGACACTAATAGCAAAAATAGTAACAACAGAACTAGCAAGAACATACTAATAGTAACTGTAAACTAGCAATAACAAATGCAAAATAACGACAACAATATGAATAATAGCAGCTAATAGCAGATATAACTAATAAGAAAATGAGAACAGTTCATTTATATGAACAGAAAAGTCACATAAAAGTCTCAATTAAACCAGATAAAACAGTAATACTTATAATAATAGCAATAAACATTAATATCCATATACATAGTAACATTAACAAAAAGAAAGCAAACCAGCAGCATAATAATAAATTAAAATGAGAAAAAATAATAGTAAAAAAGGTAGCAACCGAACACCAAAACTAACAATAACTGCAGACTATCAACAACAATCACAATCGTAATACAAAAACTACAAATGACAAAAATAATTGCATAATTAATGGTAATTATAAATGACGGTATAAAATAATCAAATACAAGGATAATAATTGTCATAAAATATAGTCAGGGAATGAATAAAAGTAAATAAAAACAATAAAAACATCAACTCCAATAACAATACCAATAAACAAAAATATACAGAAATATTAATAAAGATATATAATACATGTATGAAAACAACAGAAATGTGCCAATACAGAAATAATAACAGTGATACATAAATAGATAAAAGTACTAATAAAACAAAATTACAGCAATAAAACAAGAAACAATGTTAATTATAACTGTAACAATAGCAAGTAAGACCAGAAAGTATTAAAAAAAAGTTAAACGGTTAATGTCATTAAATAAAAACAGTAATCATTATAATAATTGCCAAAGTAATACCTCTGACTTATTGCCATAATTAATAAGAATACCGATTATATCAGAAATCTAAACATACCAGAAACATCTATAACATAATGACAATAATTATAGTAATAAAAATAAAAGTAACTGGGAAAATAACATCACCACTATCTGCATGATAACAAGAGTAAAGAGAGTAACAACTGCAAAAGTAATATAGATAATAAAAAGAATAGTAAAAAGTAATATGAATACTCGCAACATCATAATAATAGTAAGATATGTAACTATAACAAAAATAATGCAATCAATATCAAAAACAGTAACGACAGAACCAACAGTATCATAATAACAGCCAAAAGTAAAAACCGAAAAAACAACAGTATTAATGATAGCAATGTTAGCAGCTACAACAAAAAATAATGCCAATAGCATTGGTAGTAATACTTGCATTTCTTGAACTTCTGCCTCCATAAATTGACCTTTTCACTCAGGCGCCATGTGGATAACTAGAGCCTCAACTGCTAATAGCATCGTTCCGGTGCTTGGTTTCGCATGCTTGTTGCATAATTACAACCCATTCGTGTACAGACATGACAAGCAATTATTTTATTTTATTATTATTTTTGGCTGACGACAGCAATTTACCGGTAAGTATATAAGCACAACATTTTGGCTTTTTACTATCAATTCCCTGACTGCCAAGATGTCGCAATATATTGTTTCGTAAGCGAGTTGTGACAGAAAAGAATACCAGGCGGTTGTTATAGCTAGTTCTTCATCTTTGGATAACAAGAACTATGAAGGAGACGTAGCCTACGTTCACCTTGGGCTTGAAAAATATGCAATTTTAATTACACACAAAGGTAAGATATATTTAGTTATTCTTTCCGCAAGTATTTTCAATGAAATGAGCAACATTTTATTATTGCACACCTATTCCATTTATATTTTCACTACTTTAACTTTTACCATTATTTGAGGGCTAATTCCAACTTGTTTATTTCAGGTGTTTCATATATGGAAATAACAGACTGCGTACAGTATTCGGATGGAGGGAAATTATACAGAAAGGCTCGCGGTGGAATTCGTTTTTCTAGTCCTGCTTTTCTCCTGCTCTTGTACAAGAACAACAGGGATTTAAGTGCAGTCACCGAAAACTGTGATTCGCACAAGACTCATTTATGTGGCAATTATTTCGCGAGATTCTTGCGCAATGCTTTCGTTGAAATTAGACAGTGGTACAACGAAAACGACAAAGTGCTTCCTGGTTTACCGAAACAAAATCTAACTGTTCCCCAATGGCATCGATTTCGCGAAGCCATGAAATTTTTTGCTGAACATTATTTCCCAGGCTGTGAGAGTGAAGTTTGCTTGAACCAGAATCATCACCGCTTCCTAGGTTGCGCCAATTGTAAATCTTTGCTTTGAGGTATGAGGTTGTAATTATTTATTATTAATTTCCATGAGTGAAACCTTGTAATATATTTTGGTATTTTTTTTTTTCAAAATAAGAGTGCAACAAAAAATGAGAAGACTTACCCTAGGCAAACTTTGAATGCTTATGTACATATGTATGCACATTATACGTTTACTCTTCTCGGCTGTTAAATATCTATTTTTATGCTTTGACCAAAAGGCAATAAAATGCAATGTCATCATCTTTCGTCCTTTTATTTATTTTTAAAAGGTGCGTGAGTGGTACACTATGTAAATATAAGTGAACCATGACATTAGTTAATACTTCTCAGGTGCGCACCCAAATTTGCTATACCTTCTGTTCCATTAACGTGACATGTATCAAATAGTTAATTGCACTCTTCCCACTTGTCTGGCATTGATAACAATAACTACGCGGTGTTACACTAAAATAGCTAACCAATAGGGTCACTGAAATTTATGTACTTCCCCCATTTGACTTGTAGACCATAATGTGTAATGTTTAATTACTTTTACCAGCTACTCTCCCGCTTACAGCATCATCATTACTTAAAATTTAAATATTTTTGGCCCTTCTTTGTTTTGACAGCAAGGAGTCAATCGCATAAAAGTCATGTGATATAGAAATTGAAAACAAATATGACCTTAGCTGCGGAAATAGTTACTACACAAAATCAACTACAGCATGAAACCATCATTACTTCTCTACGAACTTGACATTGTCAGGTGACTTTAATTCAATTCTGTTGCCACTTTTCTTCATGAAGACCCGTGCTTAGCTTTCTTCCATTGTATCAGAGGGCAAAAAGAACTGTATTTGTTTCAATGACACTAAAGGTAATTTGAAGTAGTCCCCAATTATTTCTACAATGTAAAATATTTCATACACTGTTTCACATTTTCCGAGCATGGGAGAAAGGGTTACCCTGAAAAGGTGAAAACTCGAATTTCGGCTACTTTCCTTATTCTAGCAGTGATAGCGAAGACATCTGAGTATCTTGTTTGTGTAAACATAGACATTTTGAAACTTTGAAGAATTTATCTTTGGAAATTCCATCAGATGACCACATTATAGTGTGTCGTCGGTTGTCGACATGCATTTTTTCCACGACTTGTAATCGGCAGTCTGTACATTCCAAAAATTGATTCAAAATAGTTAATTTCATAATTTGTCTTTCGACACAGTCGCCTCTGCAAGCTGCATTGTGTCGTCACTGGTGAATGACTAGAAAAACAAATGACGTAAAAGTTAAAATCCAGCGTTATGATACATTTTGGGACCACTAAATAAGCATAGCTTCTATAAATACTGAGACAGAATGGTTTCTTTTAACAACTTTATTAAACAACAGGTTCAAATAGACTGTTCGAATGTCGTGAATATGTGTCTTAAATAGTATCAATGCAACCTATTAAAATGTTACTGTATACCTTTCCCCGTCTCCTGGTTGCAGGCTCGTCTCTGAAAATATCTTTGTGACACACATAAGTATGACCTTTTCAACTTCTATTGTATTACCGTATCGTCCCAGACCCTACTTAGGCAGACATTTTACTCACAACAATAGGAATCCTTGCAAACAGTTTGTTAATTCTTAACTGGTTCCAATATTGTTAATACTGACCTTTCCTCTATCTTGAAATATGGTATTTAAAGTCTGAAGACAGAATAAAAAAGTTAGTACACAGCTCATTTAGTGCCACTTTGCGACTCTGTCAACCATCTCATAACCTTAAATTCTTAAATGATGCCAAAAGAATATTTCATCTTTTCCAGTCTTTAAAGCGTGGTCATGGCTTTCTAGAAGTTCTAACATTAAAGCATTCAATATTTTAAGTTCTCAAATGCAAAGCCTTTTATATAGGTTAGTCTTGATAACTTGAATGACTATTTTTAGGGTTCCGACCTCTTCAGAGAATAGTTATGACCCATGCGTAAGTCTTGTTTTCAGAGTACTTTATTCTGTATCAGAGGCTGCAGCTTTATCGTCAACTTTATAGAGTCTTGTATGTAAAAATGTCTTACTCTTTGTATCCTTCTCTAAGCTCTGCAAAATATATCTGGAATACGCTCGGCCTTGGTAAATATGAAAGGGTTTTAAGACCAATGGTTGGTAGTGATCATTAAAGACGACTGAGAACCCTAAATTTAGCGACGGACTCATTCATAATGACCACCTCCTTAAAAGGAGATATAACGATACCACATGTAGGAATAGCATCTGGGTTTCTGTCTATAAATCATCAAGAGTCTGTTCCAAGGTCTTCTTTGTGTGTAGGATTTTCTCCGTTTGCATGCACATTCATTGCATCTTGCATGACAAGTTAGAAAGCTGGTGAGGATCTAAGAGCATTTAAGCATAGCCCTAGACCTTAATTTTGTTTTGGCTTCAGAATCTTCATAAAACATAGTCTGCTAGTCCTTAAGCTATGCCATAGTCTACTCAGATTTTATCGGGGTTATAAAAAGCATTAATGTCCCTCCATGCTGCCCAGTCATGCAGATTCAATACCTTTTTTGGAGTTTTCTTTTCTCGTCTCAGGTGTAGGGATAGGTGTTAACTTGGAGTAAAATATCAGTGCTTAACACTTCTTTTCCTTTGTCACAGCTGTGTCGACATTTGAGATATGTATATCCGAATAGTCATTGTCAGCAAAATGTTCTCTTTGAATGCATTGAAGACATAACTCTTCGAATGTTGGGTAATATGCTTCCTTCAACTTCCATTTTCGGGTTTAGCCCGACTCAGTAACATGCAAAAGTGGTCATTGGCATAGACATCATATGATATTTTACCCTTAAAATGGAGGCATAAGCTGAGTCTATAGACACTCCATAGAGGTTTTTGAATGAGGATGAGGATGGAAATTAGAGATTCAGCGTTAAATCTGGTTAGTATTTTAATGATTTAGAAGTTCTTCGAAATCACCTTATTCATTTAATTAATATCATCACAAAACTAACCCTAAATAATTTATCAAAGTGTCTCTGAATGAATGTCATTTCAAACTGCAACTTGTGTGATTTTCCCGAACTATATATCTTATTGGAAAAACATATCGCAAACTTTTAATGCGTATTAAATGTAATAGATAGAAAGAATTAAAATAATAAAATATTCATAATTAAAAATAACACACTTTAATATGAAAACACTCTCACACACACATACACCATAGTTATTACGCCATTACTTGTCTGAATTAAAGTTTGCATTCTTTCTTTTAGCTCTTTTTTTACTTTCTTTATTCCCCCTTTTTCTCTCACTTCATGCTTTAGCAAGTGGGTTCTAATATAGCCCCCATAGCCGCTGAAGGGGGTAAAGTTAGTCATGAATAAAGACGCCACAGAGAAGCTGACCTTCCACTTGTCCAATAAGATATATAGTTCGGGAAAATCACACAAGTTGCAGTTTGAAATGACATTCATTCAGAGACACTTTGATAAATTATTTAGGGTTAGTTTTGTGATGATATTAATTAAATGAATAAGGTGATTTCGAAGAACTTCTAAATCATTAAAATACTAACCAGATTTAACGCTGAATCTCTAATTTCCATCCTCATCCTCATTCAAAAACCTCTATGGAGTGTCTATAGACTCAGCTTATGCCTCCATTTTAAGGGTAAAATATCATATGATGTCTATGCCAATGACCACTTTTGCATGTTACTGAGTCGGGCTAAACCCGAAAATGGAAGTTGAAGGAAGCATATTACCCAACATTCGAAGAGTTATGTCTTCAATGCATTCAAAGAGAACATTTTGCTGACAATGACTATTCGGATATACATATCTCAAATGTCGACACAGCTGTGACAAAGGAAAAGAAGTGTTAAGCACTGATATTTTACTCCAAGTTAACACCTATCCCTACACCTGAGACGAGAAAAGAAAACTCCAAAAAAGGTATTGAATCTGCATGACTGGGCAGCATGGAGGGACATTAATGCTTTTTATAACCCCGATAAAATCTGAGTAGACTATGGCATAGCTTAAGGACTAGCAGACTATGTTTTATGAAGATTCTGAAGCCAAAACAAAATTAAGGTCTAGGGCTATGCTTAAATGCTCTTAGATCCTCACCAGCTTTCTAACTTGTCATGCAAGATGCAATGAATGTGCATGCAAACGGAGAAAATCCTACACACAAAGAAGACCTTGGAACAGACTCTTGATGATTTATAGACAGAAACCCAGATGCTATTCCTACATGTGGTATCGTTATATCTCCTTTTAAGGAGGTGGTCATTATGAATGAGTCCGTCGCTAAATTTAGGGTTCTCAGTCGTCTTTAATGATCACTACCAACCATTGGTCTTAAAACCCTTTCATATTTACCAAGGCCGAGCGTATTCCAGATATATTTTGCAGAGCTTAGAGAAGGATACAAAGAGTAAGACATTTTTACATACAAGACTCTATAAAGTTGACGATAAAGCTGCAGCCTCTGATACAGAATAAAGTACTCTGAAAACAAGACTTACGCATGGGTCATAACTATTCTCTGAAGAGGTCGGAACCCTAAAAATAGTCATTCAAGTTATCAAGACTAACCTATATAAAAGGCTTTGCATTTGAGAACTTAAAATATTGAATGCTTTAATGTTAGAACTTCTAGAAAGCCATGACCACGCTTTAAAGACTGGAAAAGATGAAATATTCTTTTGGCATCATTTAAGAATTTAAGGTTATGAGATGGTTGACAGAGTCGCAAAGTGGCACTAAATGAGCTGTGTACTAACTTTTTTATTCTGTCTTCAGACTTTAAATACCATATTTCAAGATAGAGGAAAGGTCAGTATTAACAATATTGGAACCAGTTAAGAATTAACAAACTGTTTGCAAGGATTCCTATTGTTGTGAGTAAAATGTCTGCCTAAGTAGGGTCTGGGACGATACGGTAATACAATAGAAGTTGAAAAGGTCATACTTATGTGTGTCACAAAGATATTTTCAGAGACGAGCCTGCAACCAGGAGACGGGGAAAGGTATACAGTAACATTTTAATAGGTTGCATTGATACTATTTAAGACACATATTCACGACATTCGAACAGTCTATTTGAACCTGTTGTTTAATAAAGTTGTTAAAAGAAACCATTCTGTCTCAGTATTTATAGAAGCTATGCTTATTTAGTGGTCCCAAAATGTATCATAACGCTGGATTTTAACTTTTACGTCATTTGTTTTTCTAGTCATTCACCAGTGACGACACAATGCAGCTTGCAGAGGCGACTGTGTCGAAAGACAAATTATGAAATTAACTATTTTGAATCAATTTTTGGAATGTACAGACTGCCGATTACAAGTCGTGGAAAAAATGCATGTCGACAACCGACGACACACTATAATGTGGTCATCTGATGGAATTTCCAAAGATAAATTCTTCAAAGTTTCAAAATGTCTATGTTTACACAAACAAGATACTCAGATGTCTTCGCTATCACTGCTAGAATAAGGAAAGTAGCCGAAATTCGAGTTTTCACCTTTTCAGGGTAACCCTTTCTCCCATGCTCGGAAAATGTGAAACAGTGTATGAAATATTTTACATTGTAGAAATAATTGGGGACTACTTCAAATTACCTTTAGTGTCATTGAAACAAATACAGTTCTTTTTGCCCTCTGATACAATGGAAGAAAGCTAAGCACGGGTCTTCATGAAGAAAAGTGGCAACAGAATTGAATTAAAGTCACCTGACAATGTCAAGTTCGTAGAGAAGTAATGATGGTTTCATGCTGTAGTTGATTTTGTGTAGTAACTATTTCCGCAGCTAAGGTCATATTTGTTTTCAATTTCTATATCACATGACTTTTATGCGATTGACTCCTTGCTGTCAAAACAAAGAAGGGCCAAAAATATTTAAATTTTAAGTAATGATGATGCTGTAAGCGGGAGAGTAGCTGGTAAAAGTAATTAAACATTACACATTATGGTCTACAAGTCAAATGGGGGAAGTACATAAATTTCAGTGACCCTATTGGTTAGCTATTTTAGTGTAACACCGCGTAGTTATTGTTATCAATGCCAGACAAGTGGGAAGAGTGCAATTAACTATTTGATACATGTCACGTTAATGGAACAGAAGGTATAGCAAATTTGGGTGCGCACCTGAGAAGTATTAACTAATGTCATGGTTCACTTATATTTACATAGTGTACCACTCACGCACCTTTTAAAAATAAATAAAAGGACGAAAGATGATGACATTGCATTTTATTGCCTTTTGGTCAAAGCATAAAAATAGATATTTAACAGCCGAGAAGAGTAAACGTATAATGTGCATACATATGTACATAAGCATTCAAAGTTTGCCTAGGGTAAGTCTTCTCATTTTTTGTTGCACTCTTATTTTGAAAAAAAAAAAATACCAAAATATATTACAAGGTTTCACTCATGGAAATTAATAATAAATAATTACAACCTCATACCTCAAAGCAAAGATTTACAATTGGCGCAACCTAGGAAGCGGTGATGATTCTGGTTCAAGCAAACTTCACTCTCACAGCCTGGGAAATAATGTTCAGCAAAAAATTTCATGGCTTCGCGAAATCGATGCCATTGGGGAACAGTTAGATTTTGTTTCGGTAAACCAGGAAGCACTTTGTCGTTTTCGTTGTACCACTGTCTAATTTCAACGAAAGCATTGCGCAAGAATCTCGCGAAATAATTGCCACATAAATGAGTCTTGTGCGAATCACAGTTTTCGGTGACTGCACTTAAATCCCTGTTGTTCTTGTACAAGAGCAGGAGAAAAGCAGGACTAGAAAAACGAATTCCACCGCGAGCCTTTCTGTATAATTTCCCTCCATCCGAATACTGTACGCAGTCTGTTATTTCCATATATGAAACACCTGAAATAAACAAGTTGGAATTAGCCCTCAAATAATGGTAAAAGTTAAAGTAGTGAAAATATAAATGGAATAGGTGTGCAATAATAAAATGTTGCTCATTTCATTGAAAATACTTGCGGAAAGAATAACTAAATATATCTTACCTTTGTGTGTAATTAAAATTGCATATTTTTCAAGCCCAAGGTGAACGTAGGCTACGTCTCCTTCATAGTTCTTGTTATCCAAAGATGAAGAACTAGCTATAACAACCGCCTGGTATTCTTTTCTGTCACAACTCGCTTACGAAACAATATATTGCGACATCTTGGCAGTCAGGGAATTGATAGTAAAAAGCCAAAATGTTGTGCTTATATACTTACCGGTAAATTGCTGTCGTCAGCCAAAAATAATAATAAAATAAAATAATTGCTTGTCATGTCTGTACACGAATGGGATGTAATTATGCAACAAGCATGCGAAACCAAGCACCGGAACGATGCTATTAGCAGTTGAGGCTCTAGTTATCCACATGGCGCCTGAGTGAAAAGGTCAATTTATGGAGGCAGAAGTTCAAGAAATGCAAGTATTACTACCAATGCTATTGGCATTATTTTTTGTTGTAGCTGCTAACATTGCTATCATTAATACTGTTGTTTTTTCGGTTTTTACTTTTGGCTGTTATTATGATACTGTTGGTTCTGTCGTTACTGTTTTTGATATTGATTGCATTATTTTTGTTATAGTTACATATCTTACTATTATTATGATGTTGCGAGTATTCATATTACTTTTTACTATTCTTTTTATTATCTATATTACTTTTGCAGTTGTTACTCTCTTTACTCTTGTTATCATGCAGATAGTGGTGATGTTATTTTCCCAGTTACTTTTATTTTTATTACTATAATTATTGTCATTATGTTATAGATGTTTCTGGTATGTTTAGATTTCTGATATAATCGGTATTCTTATTAATTATGGCAATAAGTCAGAGGTATTACTTTGGCAATTATTATAATGATTACTGTTTTTATTTAATGACATTAACCGTTTAACTTTTTTTTAATACTTTCTGGTCTTACTTGCTATTGTTACAGTTATAATTAACATTGTTTCTTGTTTTATTGCTGTAATTTTGTTTTATTAGTACTTTTATCTATTTATGTATCACTGTTATTATTTCTGTATTGGCACATTTCTGTTGTTTTCATACATGTATTATATATCTTTATTAATATTTCTGTATATTTTTGTTTATTGGTATTGTTATTGGAGTTGATGTTTTTATTGTTTTTATTTACTTTTATTCATTCCCTGACTATATTTTATGACAATTATTATCCTTGTATTTGATTATTTTATACCGTCATTTATAATTACCATTAATTATGCAATTATTTTTGTCATTTGTAGTTTTTGTATTACGATTGTGATTGTTGTTGATAGTCTGCAGTTATTGTTAGTTTTGGTGTTCGGTTGCTACCTTTTTTACTATTATTTTTTCTCATTTTAATTTATTATTATGCTGCTGGTTTGCTTTCTTTTTGTTAATGTTACTATGTATATGGATATTAATGTTTATTGCTATTATTATAAGTATTACTGTTTTATCTGGTTTAATTGAGACTTTTATGTGACTTTTCTGTTCATATAAATGAACTGTTCTCATTTTCTTATTAGTTATATCTGCTATTAGCTGCTATTATTCATATTGTTGTCGTTATTTTGCATTTGTTATTGCTAGTTTACAGTTACTATTAGTATGTTCTTGCTAGTTCTGTTGTTACTATTTTTGCTATTAGTGTCTTTCAATGTCATTATTATGTTGTTGGTTTGCTTTCTTTGTCTTATTATTATTGTTATTGGTATGATTATTAATTTTTATTCTTGTGATTACAATTTTACTGGTTTATTTAATTTCACAAAGGACTTGTATGCTATTTTTTCTTTGTAAATGCTTGTTATTGTCCATGTTTTATTTTATTTTTAGTTGATAATATAACTATCACTGATTTGATTTAAGTTCACAAAGGGCTTATATATTACGTTTATTTTCTTACTTTGGTTTTTTTTTTTTTGTTATTAGTTATTATTGTTCTTATTGTTATTACTTTCTTATTTTACTGCAGTTGTTAATATTATAGTTATTATTTACGGTTATTATGTTTTTTTTTTTAAGTTTTCTTGTTACTATTTACTGTTATTTTCATGGTGGTCTTGGTGTTGTTTGCTATTGTGTTGCAGTTTTGCTTTCTTTCTGTTGTTATTGATTATTAACTTTATTGTTAGCGTTATAACTGACACTGTATGTTTTCCAACAAAGAGCTTACATATTATTCTTTCCTTTCTACCGATTTTGTTATTGCTTGTTATTTACGTGCTTCTTACTCTTTTTGTTCTGATTATATGTACTACTGTTTTAATTAATTTCACGAAAGGCTATTATATATATATATATATATATATTGTTACCGCTTTTCTTATTGCTTATTATTGTAGTGTTTTGACATTCCTTTTGTTGTCAGAATAAGTATGTTGTTGTTATAACTATGACTGATTTAACTTAATTTCACAAAGGTCTTATATATTATTTTATTCTTTGTGTGGCTTTTGTCATTAAATATTACTGCTTGTGCGGCTATTATTATTATTATTATTATTATTGCAGTTTTTTATTATTATTGATATTATTTTAGCTATAACTGTTACTCTTGTAGTTGTTGTTATTACTGTTCTGGTTTTACAACGATTATTGTAATTATTATTTGCTCTTATTATTTTTATTCCTACCCATATATTCTTGACAGTTATATAGTTACTGTTTTACTATTATTTTCATTACCTCATTGATGTTCCGTTGTAGTTGTTGTACTAGGGTTTGCTTTCTTTGTATTATTATTAGCAGTATTGCTATTTACTATTAGGATTATTTTTATAGTTATTATTTTTGCTATCATTATAAATATTGCTGTTTGTATTTAATTTCATAAAGTTTTATATAGTATTTTCACTAAACCTACTGTGATTATGTATTAAGCTTTTCTTATTATTGCTTCCGTATATTACTTATTATTGACACTGTTGTTAATGTTATTTACTCATTATTGATACTGTTAATGTTATTTATTGTTGTTTTTACTATTGCTGTTGTTGATATTCATTCTGGTATTGCTAGTATTTCTATTTATTATTTATCATTGCTGTTAATTCTGCATTAGTATATTTTTATTTTCATTATCATTATTGGTTCTATTCATTCATTATACTATTATTATTTTGTTCATTTGTTTATTATTTCTGTTTTTGATTTGATTCATTTCTATCATTACTATTATTTCTTTTACTTTTATGTAATTTAGTTTTCGCTTCTTCTTCTTCTTCTTCTTCTTCTTCTTCTTCTTCTTCTTCTTCTTCTTCTTCTTCTTCTTTTTCTTCTTCTTCTCCTCCTCCTCCTCCTTCTTCTTGCATTTATTTCTGTATAATTGCCATTGTTTCCTATTAATGTTGCTTTGGAGTTATGATTTTTTGCGGTTATTATTATAACTATTGCTTTTAATATAATAACTGATCTTGTTATTTTCGTTATTTGTTATTGTTACTTTCATTATTTCCGTTATCATTACTGTTATTTTATTGTTGTTGTTCTTTTTGTTATATTACGGATTGCATTTATTGGCTGTTATCGTTATTAGTATTTATACATTATTTCATTCCTTTGTTATTTTTACTTTCATTAATTGTTTATTTGTCTTACTGCTTTGCTTTAGTTCATTTTATTGCTTTCACTTAATTCTCTTATTTAACATTACTATTACTGGGTCGTGTATTATTATTTTACTTTATATCTATTACTTATCATTTCTTTTAATTCAGCAAATGGTATGTTCTTGTTATTGTTTATTCACTTGTTTTTTGTTTGTCATGTATCACCATTACTATTTGTGTAGTAGTTCATTTCTATTATCATTACTGCTTTTACTTGATATACTTGTTAGTCTTCTTCTTCTTCCTCTTCTTAAACAAGTGCCCTTTCTTTCTATTATTGGTATCCTAGTGTATTTAATTTTTTTAGAGTTCTTTTGTTATTACTATGTTTTTTTTTCATGAAGGACTTGTATACTATTTTCTTTATTTCTTTCTGTTATTACTATTAATGTTATTTTAATTATTTTTGTTATTTCTGTATTGTTTTGTCATTATTATTGTTATTTTCGTTATTTCTGCTATTGTTTTCTGTTATTACTTGTTAGTGATACTTTATTATTCTTATTTGTTGTTATTTTTATATTACCGCTGGTACTTTTCTTGTAGTTGCGGTGTTGTAACATTGATTTGTCTTATTGGATATTTTTTACTGCTATTTGGTTTATTCCTTTATTATTGGTCATTTTATTTATTTTACGATTCTTTGCTTATTTCTGTATTAGTTCATATCTTCTTTAACTTTCTGTATTAGTCAATATTAACTTTTACTTATATAATTCATGTATACTTACTATTACTTATCTGCTATAATTATTATTATTATTCATGTTAATACTTTATTGATGTCGTGTTATTATTGCTCTGATATTATTCTGTTATTGCTTTCTTATTCATGTATTTATTTACCATTATTACTATTTCTACATTTTTTTTTATAATTCTTCTTCTACTTCTCATTATTATTATTAGTGTTACTTTATTGTTGTCTTGTTATTATTGCGGTGTTATTGTTCTGTTAACATAGCTTTTTTATTCGTGTATTTAATTACCATTATTACTATTTCTATGTTTGTTTTTAGTCTTCTTCTACTTCTCACTATTATTATTATTATTATTATTATTATTATTATTATTATTATTATTATTATTATTATTATTATTATTACTTTAATAATGTCTTGTTATTGTGGTGTTATTGTGTTTATATTGCTTTTTTATTCATGTATTTATTTACCATTATAACTATTTCTATATTTGTTTATATTCTTCTTCCACTTCTCTTATTATTATTATTCTTCTTCTTATTATTATTATTAATATAACTTTTATGGATGTCTTGTTATTATTGCTCTGTTATTGTGTTTATATTGCTTTTTTATTCATGTATTTATTTAGCATTATAACTATTTCGATATTTGTTTATATTCGTCTTCCACTTCTCATTGTTATTCGTCTTCTTCTTCTTCTTCTTCTTATTATTATTATTATTATTATTATTATTATTATTACTTTAATAATGTCTTGTTATTATTGCAGTGTTATTGTGTTTATATTGTTTTTTTTATTCACGTATTTATTTACGATTATAACTATATCTATGTTTGTTTATAGTCTTCTTCTACTTCTCATTATTATTATTCTTCTTATTATTATTAATATTACTTTATTGATGTCTTGTTATTATTGCTCTGTTATTGTTCTGTTAACATAGCTTTTTACTCCTTTATTCATTTTACCACTATTACTATTTCTATATTTGTTTATATTCTTCTTCCACTTTTCATTGTTATTCTTCTTATTATTATTATTATTATTAATATTACATTGTTGAATATTTATCAATTTTATTATTCCTTTGTCCTGTTATTATTGCTTTTTATTCCTTTATTTATTATTACCACTATTACTATTATTATGTTTATCATTATTTCTGCATTTATACGATTATATAGTTATTGGTATATTCATTTTTCATTACTATGTAAGCATTGGTTCATTTCTAATATTATCATTGCATTAACTTTCATATTATTTGTCTGTTGTTTTGCATTGGTTTCTTTTATTTTGAAGTTCAATGATGAGAGGATATAGATTTATATGTTGCTATTTATATTGATATTTCGTTATTATTGTTGCATTCCTGTCTGTATTATTTTGGTTTTCTTTTTAAATTTTCATTATAGTTTCTACTTTTTGGGTATAATTGAAGTTGCTAGTATAGTTATTATAATTACTACTTTACATATTGGTTTATTCTTGTTACTGCTTTACAGATGGGTTTATTCTTCTCATTATTAAAAGCCACGGGAAAATGAGTGACGAGTAAAAAAAAAATGGAGAGAAATGAGCGGTGGGGAAGACAGGAATTGAAATGAAATATTTTAATTAAAAGGGTCATTTCGTTAACACAGGCTACGTCTCCGTTATAAAAACAGGTATTCATGATTCACACCCTGCATAACACCTTTATATTATGTCATTCATTGAATTAAGACAATGAGGCAGGCAGCAAGGCGAAATGCTTAACAATAGGCTGCCTGTTGTGCTTCTATACTTGTCTGTATATTGCCATTGTTCCGATAAAGTGGCTAACGTAGTCGGCGTTACATGCTCGCATTGTCAAAATAGATAATTATAGCATAGGTATTCACAAGAAATTAACCCCCGTATCATTCACAAAAGGATAACCTCAATTCATTATGTAACATTGGTGCTTAAAAAACCATTCACATACGTGCTAAATTAAGCTGGTCTGACGAGTTTTATTAGGGGTAGGGGGGGGGGGGTGGGGGGGGGGGGTCTGCTAGGGTAGGGGGGGGGGTGGGGGGGGGGGTCCGCGTGGCCGCGGTCCGCGGAACGGGTATCTATCCTATCCCTATACTACTATCAACATATCTTGAATTTTATTTAATCAACTCAATCAACATATCTTTCAAATCAAGTATTGATACAATGGTGTGAATAATTGGAGTCCATTGATCTTCAATGTATATTAACCAACTACTTAATTCGTCAAATGTGATAGCATCTACACCATATTTTTCACAACGTTGATTTGCATTATCTAACACTTTATCTAAATGAATGTAATATTTAGCTTCATTTTAATATGTATAGACACATGTAGAATGACACATATGTTCTAAACACTCTTCATTTTGACAAGAAGGACATACTAAACATGCAAACTTTTTACAGCTAATAACATTTCTTCACAATATGTTTTTTGCACAATATATTGTCTCAATGTAATGTCTGCCATTATACTGCAATGTAGATTAACCATTCTCTCACTTCATCAAACAGTCTTGGATCAAGTCGAGCGAAGTGATATGCTGCTTCCACATCAAACTCCTCAGCTCCGCCAATATTTGAAAGCACACACTCTTTGATGAAATCCTCGCGTACATTTGGTACGTTTAACGTGGAATGAGCAAGTTCCCAATAAATGTCAAAGTTCTGCAGTTGTTGTTGAATAGATCCAAAACGCGCCAGTTCACCTATCATGTAGTCCACATACTTGTCATTGAAACACGTTTCTGCATCCATCTTTCGCATGTCCATATAACACGTCTGCACACTATGACGGCTGGTAAGCAAATGACTCTCAGTCTTACTCCGCAGAAACAGTTAGTGAGCCGCACTTGTTACAGAAGTTGTCTCCTTCACACAACTTGCAATTGTACTTGTGGCAGTGACAATCATAATCCTCAGCATATCCGTAAGCACCACAATATTCACAGGTAAGTCCAACTTGATTTTGCACATCCATATTCTCCAATTGAACTGCAGCCAGTCTTTTCTTGGATAACTTTGATACTTTCATCCGATTGTCCTTACGCAGCTTGATAGGAGTTTTCTTGCCATGACATTCCGTACAAGGTAATAAGGTTGAGTTAATGCTATCCATCTCCTGAAGCAATGTCTCCCATTCACCATCATTCATGTTGATGTAATACTTGAATTGTTTCCCTTCAAAAAGTGATGTTTGCACAAAACTCACATAGCGCATGTCCAAGTATGAAATGACTTCAAGCCACTTCGTTTGCGTTAAGTACAGTTTGAAGCCAATGTCGCGTAAACTTGTTAAGTTCAGACACACAATCTTCCAGAAGGATGGAGATAAAGCAAGCCATCTCTCTCCACGTTTGATTCGAATAAATAACCCAAATTATCCATGCTACACAGTAATGGTTAAGTTTGCACTAATTTTAAAGCTGCTTGTCTTCTCCATGGCTGCGCGTCGAATGATGACTGCACTTGACACCTCACTCCTTTTATATGGATAGTACATGTATGTTTTCATGAGATGTTTGCAAAATCGCGGAGTGATCTCGTTGAAACCATCCAGAAGGGTTGTTGACAAACCGTCTGTTAGAGATTGTCTCATGACGATCACTAAAAGGTCTCCTCGTTTGCGACTCCCAATTATCCATTGAAAGAGGATTGGCATGATGAAATGCCCATTTCATGTAGCATTTCTATGCACATGACTATGCACATTTGGAATCGCGATCCTCATCAACACACTTTGGCGCCGGTAGACATAAAGTCTTAAAAGTTCCTCATGAAGACTTCTAATAAGTTGAACGAAACGTCGGTCATGGCTTCGGAGAACTGTGGCTCTGACGCGGGAAGATGCTCT